>JAIGNY010000432.1:1507500-1670000 GCA_020152595.1 Chiridota heheva | reverse complement strand
TCCTTGCCTGCCTCCTGTACAACCTCCCCAATGCTTCACTCACCCATCACAACTCCATAGTCGAGCCCTTCCAAAAAAGGAAAGAAAAAAAAAACGGATAAAATTATCTCCTTCCTTCATCATGCTCCCTCTACACCATATTTGGTCCTCCTCTCCCATTCCCCCTCTACTACTTTTACCCCATTTTTTTTTTTACACCACTGCACTTCCTTTTTCGATCCCAACTTCCTGGTTCTTAGCCCCCGTTCTTCTCTCAGACTCCTATTTTCTTTTCTTCCTACCTCTGGAATGATCTAACCTCTCCGGCACAATTTGAGCCTCGCTTTCGTGGTGCCATTAAGCCCTCAGCAAACAAAGAAACAAACAAACATAATTTATGATTACATTGATTAAATACGATCCTTTAATACAGATGTAGCACTTATGTATGTTTTAAATGAAATAGACCTGTAAAAATGCAAGAATTTGTCAAATTGTATTGCTATTTATGGTCATCTATAAGTTTAGACCAATAGAGGAGTCACACATAACTTTATGATTTATTAGCCTAGTTTGTTATTAGGCGGAAGATGTTTGAATCTGGGAAGGGGGCACAGGATCTGTGGGGCACTTTGCAGAACTGTCATATTTCAAAACATGTAGCACAGCAGTATAGCTTTATATGGTCAACCATCCACCTCCCTTCCACGGAAAATGTCTAAACTTTTATAGGTTCGAACATTACTGGTAACCCATCCCCCTCCCCTCCCCCTCTCCCTTTTTATCTATTTACAGCTTCAAAAATTGAAGATATTTTCGTCCAAAAATTGAAAAAATAGAACAATACTATAATAAAATCTACAACAATTGGAAAATGTATAGATCATTATAGATCATATTAGACTTATAGATCATGATTAGCCAATTGTATTGGTCCTGAATCGGAATAAATTTAATGTCTAAAATAATGTGAAAAGCAATAATCAAAGAGAACTATTCAGGAGAATAAATGTAAAGCCGTATTTCCGTTCTCCAGGCATAAAAAATAAATTAAAAAAACATAAAAAAAAACACGAAAGTACTTAACCACGAATAATTGTTTTGTCCACTGAGAAATTATAAAACTCAATATACAAAACAAAACTCTGCGTTTTGAAACAGCAGTTTTCTCGTATATTCTCGTAACTTCTGATTTTTTTCCAATTTATTCACACTTTAAACAGATAGTATCATAAAATCATAGTCCAGCATACATCGAAAAAATAACTAAGATTGGACTAAGTCCAGAAATAAAAAAGCGTCAAGTTCTTCAAGTCACCACTTTCAGGTCATAGCTTTCTAACCTCATCAAACTCACTGATCACGTTGCGTGCGGGATCGACCGGGATCGGGATATGGGGCCGGGATACACTAATCGCTTTGCATGTCTCTAGCTCTGCAAGCAAAAGGTGGTATGGGATTGGGCTCAGCCAATCAGAATGCGACACACCCAGGGCCGTTTTTCTCGGGGTGACATATCCCCCACCCCACTTTTCAGCAGAATGATAAGAATTACATTTTGCCTGCCACCCTCCCCCACTTTTTGGATAAGAGGCCACCCCTTCCCCTTCCCCACCCCATCCTTCCCCCCCCCCTTCCCCTACCCCATCCTTCCCCACTTTTCAAATGAGAATTACGGCCCTGGAAACACCCACTAATGAACATAAAGGTGCTCTACTGAATATGCGCTAATAAATAACTTCATCTTAACTGCTTAAACACAGTGTGAATGGGAGTAAACCTTAGACCAATCAGAGATCTAGTTTGAATAAGATCAAAATGTCAAAAAGGTGTGATTTTTTTTTACTTTTTGAGAACGATTTCAAAATATAGGAGTCGTTATTGTCAGATTGCCCTTTAAAGAAAAAAGTTTTTCAATGTTTGAAAGGGCATGTTCCTTCTCTAAAAAGGCACTTGTCGACTTTGAAAGGACATTTTTCCTTATAAAAAAGGGCACTTTTCCCTCAGAAGAGGGCACTTTTTGGTTCCGATGCTAATAGCATAAGGAACCTACGCAGTCATGCTGGCGTGTGTATGTAAGTGTGTGTGTATGTATGTGTATATGTATGTGACAGCAAGCTTGTAAGCACGATATCTCAAAAACAATACACTAAATGTATGTCATATGTGGAACACAGATAGCCCATGGTCTGTAGATGTGTCCTTTTGTTTTTGGCAGTGATGTCATGCATATTAATGAGTAGGTGGAGCTTAATGTAAAAAAAATCATCAAATGTTTATATTTTAACAGCCGAATGTCTGTTTTGTTTCATATTTTGTATAATTATGATGCTAGCTATAGTGTGCATATGTTCGTGGTTCGAAAACATTGAATTTCATTAATATGCATAGTGGGCGGGGCCTAATATAATTTTGCTTAAAACAGCTTGTAAGTACGGTATCTCAAGAACGGTGACCTTGATTTATGTCACATTTGATAGCCTAGGATCTGTAGATGTGCCCTATTGGTTGTGGTGGTGAGATCATGCATATTAATGAGTAGGCGGGGCTTAATTTAAAAATCTTGAAAAGCTCATATCTTAACAATCACATGTCTGATTTGTTTCATATTTGGTATAATTATGTCGCTAGCTAGTGTGTAGGTGTTCATTGTATAAAAACGTTAAATTTCATTAATATGCGCGGCTTAATATGATTTTGCTGAAAAGAGCTGGTAAACATGATATCTAAAGAACGATAAACTGAAATCATGCCATATGTGGTACACAAATAGCCATGGTCCGTATATGTGTCTTATTGCTTTTGGCGGTGATACCATGCATATCAATGAGTCGGCGGGGCTTAATGTAAATATCGTCAAATGCTCATATTTTAATAACGTCATGTTTGTTTTGATCCATACTTGGGTTATTTATATTGTTAGCTAGTGTATACATATTCATGCTTACCGTATACAATAGTTGAATATCATTAATATGCATAGTAGGCGGGGCTTAATAGGTTTGCTGAAAAGAGTTTGTAAATACAGTAACTTAAGGACATTACATTTGATACAGGTCATAGGTAACCCATTGTCTGCTTGTGTGCCCTATTGGTTTTGATGGTGATGTCATGCATATTGCTTAAAGTAGAGTGGGAGGCTTAATTAGTTAATATAAGATTTTAAAAAATCTTGATAAAGTGTTGTCAGCAGGTTCTATTTTATTGATGTATCATGTACATGGTGGGCATGGCTTATGAATATATCTTATTAACCATATTTTGAAATATTAAATGCAATGCAATGCCAGTTAATCAACCAACAATGAAAGAATGCATCAGAACCACTAAACATTTTTGTTTTCTGGTTCTCTCTGAAAAAAAAACACTTTCTAATCTTTTGAAAAAAGAGGGCAGCACGTGCCCCAGTGTGCCCATCGGTTCCGCCGCCTATGGCCATGACAGCTGGTACTATGAGCATGGTCGGGACAAAAATGTAACTTTGAACGATTCAGAAGCATGGCTCCTTCGCTGTGTCGTCTGTGCTCGTTCATTCTACATGATCAGCATAAGATTCACTTACCAAGGGCTCCCAGTTGACTTCCTCAGGGATGTGACACCCCACCAATTTCAAAAATCGGTAAAAGTTGCAAAAGAGGAGGTTAAGCAGTCTGCGATCAAGGCGGCATAGTATCTCCTTGCTTTGATGGACTTTCTTTATTTAAAGTTTTTGGCCTCAAATGTTCCTAAATTGTCTGAGTAGGAAAAAGGAAATGAAAACCCCAACATTTATATACCTGTATGATACTTTTGCATGTTTTACACGGTCTTCTACAGGTTGTTTTACATGGTCTTCTACAGGTTGTTTTGCAACTTCCGCTGCTTGATAGTCTTTACAATAGTTTGAAACTATCCTAAAGAATCAAGTTCTTCCATGTTGTATTTGATGCTGCCGTAAAAACAACAATAGTACAGGATTAGTTCAGCAAAGTTATCTTATATGAAAGAAGAATTTGAAAGACACAAAATGGTGATATTTAAATATCTTATTTTGTTAAGGAGTTAATAAAGAAATTCTGTCTTATCTGACAGTTGTAGAAATGACTGGTGTATTAAGTCTACTATGGAAGGTTGGTGCGTTCATCCTCACATTCTTAACAATTGTTAATGTATTTTTGAAGAAAATTAGTTTTACTTTTTTACTATTTGAATTTTGTTCCCTTGAACTTTCTTCAAGTGGCAAATTATAATTAACCTTACTAGATTTTGTTTAACTACTTTCCAATGGTTGTTAAACCCCCAAATCGCAGGACAAAATATGATAGAGTACATAAAGACTTTGAGGAATCTGAGTCTATGTCATCTAGTCTGATTTCAGTCATTTCTACACAAATAATACCAAATTTTAAACTTGAATATTCTCCTAAACAGAATATGATAATATTTTTTAATACTTTAATCCACTATTTTTTTTTTTTTAAAGTCCTCTTTCATATGAGATGGACTTGCTTGACCCTTAAACTAATCCTTTAACAGTTTATCGATGCAAAGGTTAATGCCCGCCGTTTCCCAAGGACTCAGACGCCTGCATTCTTAAAGGAATATTCCATGTTTTTTCGTAACCTTTCATAAGAAAGAGAACAATTTCAAAAACATTTTAGTACAAAAATCATGTTGATATATTCTTCCTACCAGGAGATATTCAAATTTTAAGGTTCACAAAAAATGCCAATAAACGAATAGAAAACCTTTATTTATTAGTAAAACCTGCTAAAAAAATCGAATAATGACAGTTAGGTTTTATATACATTGCTATATATATATTTCAATAACTTTTGGAAAATTGTTTTTAATCAAACAGAAACAAACAATTAACGTTCAAAGAAATACATAACCATTTGCAATGGAATTGCCTCTATGACATCATCAAACACGAATTCATCATACTGTACAAAAACTTTAAAATGCAATTGGGAAATCTTTAAAAATCTATATCTCCTGAATAGTATATAATATCAACGTGATTTTTGTATATTTTTTTTTTTAAATGAGAGCAAATTGGCTCAAAAAGTATGCTCTTCAAATAAAATCTTACAAAAAAACCATGGGAATATTCCTTTAAATAGTGGACATAAGAAACTACTGTAAGATTGCATTTCAGACATCAGGTATCACGGAAACAAATTTAAATGGACTTCGATCAAGCATGACCGCGGATCTTCTTATTGCAAAGAATGTTCATCTGTTTACTTGCGGCGTCGTTTGTACAAAGATACAATTTCCCGGCAGGAGTATAAGTTCGGTGTTCTACCTGTTTGAAGAAGGCTTGACCCGCCTCTCCGAGCTGACACCTTGTTAAGACAGCAGTGGCAAGAGCGCCATTGAATTTATTAAAAGAATGATATCCTTTCGAAATTGGGTTATAAAGTCGAAATTCATTAATAAAGTGAAGAAACTATTAAAATGTGTGATGCAATCTCTTCAAACTTGCATTGCTGTCTTATACCAGCCTACTTTCTTATGTGGAGGATTTTTATATATTCTGTTAAAACTCCAAGTAAACAGTTACCGCACAGATACGTCCCTGAAATTGAATAATTAACTTTCAGCATCAAATTCTTGTGCACATTGGAAAATCTTGGCACTGTGATCAGTCATTAACTTAAAATAATTAACCGAAATTATCAATATAATCCAAATTGTGCAAGAAGGAACTAACAATTTAATAATCCTAATTGTAATTGCTCCGTTTGGCAACACACAATGGGACGGGGTGGGGGAGGGGGGTGAGGAGGGGAGTTCGGACTTCTCCCCTTTTTTTCGGTAGAAATGTTCAGGATTATTTTCGAATTTTGGGAAAGCTTCCGGGGTGGGGGCACCTCCATATGTAAGGTATGTGAGCCGCCCATTTAAAAAAAAATAATGATAATTGAACTAAAAAAAAAAAAATGTATATATATTTAAAAAAAAAGAAGATCTTTTTGTAAAATAAAATTGTCTTTTTTCCCATCATTTTCGTAGTGCAGGTCCCAAAAATGAGGTTTTACTGTGTTACTTTCATACTGCTGGTCCATTTTTACAATATTTTCTTTGAATACTCACTTACTGCATGTATCAAAATTAACTTCTTTCAATACTGCGGGTATCAAAATTGTATAATTTCATACTGCAGTTACCAAAAAATCTGTATGTTTTTCGGTTGGTGGGCTGCACACTCTCACCACTTTGAGTATAGTGCCCCTATGGAGGCCCCTAAGGGAGAAGAGGCCTCGATGGGGAAGGCCCGCCTAGGGGGGAAGGTAATGCGATTTATCCAATTGTCGGGAAATGTTGCCAAACATTTTAAATAATTCCATCAAATTTTCTTTGAATTTTACCATTATTTTCGACTTTATGTTAATAATTTCCCAATTTTGATGCCCAACTCGGAAGAGTCACTTTCTATTAGCTGTCTATCTTGCTGCCTATATACGCCTCTATAATCTGTACAGCTTAACCTCGAGGGTAAAAATATGAATGTTAATATTATCAGAGAGGTGCTAGTAGAGTAGCACCTCCCTGATCTGCTATTATTCTAATGTAGAAGAAGGAAACTATTCAAAAGTTTGATTTCTTCGCTGTTTAAACTCCTTGTTGGCATTCAGTAAACAAATCGGGTACTTCTTTCCCTGGTGTTATCAAGTAAGTTGCATTCCTAGCGACTACCTGTGTGAGGGTTGATACGATTCTTGATTATATAAACCCAATGTTGTGCTCAAACTGTAAGTGTTGAGTCGTTAGATCACTGATTTAAAATTCTGTTTACCATGAATTCAGATAATCCCAACTCGCCCAAACCTTATGTTTCCAGAAGAATGCTTCCTCGCACACAATAAATGATGTAGTGATATACAATAAGTGAATTGCTAAGTACCAATTCTTGGATTATTCTTTCTTACTATTCTTTCATCGGGAAAGGTAATCTGTTTTCCCGAACGATTCTCTTAGATGTTGGATTGGCACGTGAGTGACGTGACATTACTATAAGCAAGGTGATTTTCATCAAAGCCGTACATCTAAAACAATTTACGAAAGTGATTTTTCACTTCGGTTGACTGATATTACCGAGGAGCAGCGATGATAGATTTACAAGAACAATGTTTATAACTGTACGCTTTGGAAATGACCGAACTGTTTTCTGCAACCCAAGCTGCATGGCGGTGAATCTCATTAACCACCTCAAAGGGAAATGCGGTTTCAATGAAACTAACCTTCTGATAGATCTTGCCGACAACACAGGTAAGATGCCGAGAGTTGATACATAACATAACAAGAAGGTGGGCTAAAAAATAAAAAAAAGCTTAAACTAAGACCCACTACCAACCAACCAAAAAAAAAAAAAAAAATCAAACACGCCCAGAGTTAGTAAAGTCTACATATCAATGTTGACTATGAAATTGAACATGCATTCATCAAGCATTTTTTATATTTTTAGAAAGTGTCCTCCATTTTAGCTGTAAGAGTCGCGGAGTAGGGACGTTCTCACGTTCAGGCCGTCAGGTGAAATACTGGCGAACACCTTGCAGATCTGATTTAACGCCCCAACCATTAACAGTGCTACGGGAGCATTCTCCACCCAGAAGATTTCTTTGCCCCTCCCCACTTTTCGGCGTGGGGTCCCATGGGCCCCACTCAAGGGCCTCTGGTGGGGCTCAGGGGGCGAAGCCCCCTGAAGCTCTCACAAGATTGACATTTCAAGGGCAACAAAGTATGTCACAACGCATAGTAAGAAGGTGTATTATACAAGTCAAAAATCATGTCAAAGAGAGCTTTAATACCAGTAATACACAACATACAAACACAAAATCATGAAGATGCATAATGTGGATATATACAGTCATGCTTTATAGTCGGGTATACACGGGTGGTTAATTTGCACCCCCCCCCCCCCCAGGACTCTTCCAAACCAACTTTTTAGCTTCTTTTTATGGTCCTAAAACACATTTAAGATGTTAACAAAAAAATCTCGGCACTCTGGCGATATTCAAGATGGCGTCAAAATGGCGTCCAATATGGCGTCCAAAATGGTAAAATTCTATAAAAAGTCATATATTGGCCATAAATAATAATTTTTATTGAAAGGAAACCTCAAAATATTGTTCTAGAAGCTTTTGGAGCACTTGCAACCATATTCATATTTTTTTTGCCATGTTCCTAATCCAATATGGCGGCCAAGATGGCGTCCAAAATGGCGTCAAAATGGTCAAATTAAAAAAATCAAAAAGTTATTGGCCATAAACAATAATTATCATTGAAAAGAAACCTCAAAATATTATTCTAGAAGGTGTTGTGAACACTTGCAACCATATTTATATTTTTGCATAACTTTGCCATGTTCAAAATCCAATATGGCGGCCAGTATGGCATCCAAAATGGCCGCCAAGTATATCAAAAGAAAATCATGAAAAAATTGCTTACATATGGACATTTTATATAGCGAATGTCCACCGCTTATCTTTTCATAAGAGTTACTAGTTTCTTCTACAATGTTCATATTTTATACATTTAAAATAACCTGTGTTTATAATGAATCAGTCACTGTCAGAATCAGAGTCTAGGCTGGAATAATCTGATTCATCTGGAACACCATCTTCCTCAGGATATTCTTCATCAGATGAATCCTCCTCAGTGTCATCAGCCAATATATCTTGAAGACATGACGGCAAGATAGGTCCCTCTGACCACACTGGCTCAATGTATCCATCACAAAGAGCCCATCCATGTGCTGTAGGAGGCGGGATTTCAAGTATGGGTATGTGTGCCCGTTTCCATTGAGCTACCCTGTAATTTGCACGTTTGATGTGTGGGATCAGCGACTGTCTACAAGGTGGCATCCTGGACATATCTACTTTGGATGACTTGATGGTCTCTCCTTCGCCAATCATCTTCTTCAACATTGCACATCGAACTTGATTGGCATGCTTAAGTCTAGGAAAGCCATATAGAGCACACACAAACTCATCCAGCTCATCAACTAGACTCTCCTCAACTTCCCAGCTATTGCCCAACTTCACGAAAGAGTCTTGGTAGCGTGACCTCTTTTCAAGTGTCTTCAGAGGAATTTTCTTCCCCTTTCCTTTAAAAGCGCAGTTGCAATCTGCACCAGTAAAGCAGTAAATGCCGAGAAGTGCCTTACAGTATGTGGGTCCCAAGTCTTTGCTATGTCACAGATGTCAAGGAGTCTCCGGTTAACTCCACTGCCAGTGTCAAACAGAACAGTCAGTGGTCGAATTTCTCTGCATAGTACAACAATATGAAGAAGATATCGCTATCTGGGCTGTGTACAACTGCCTGTTTGTAACCATGTTCCTTGGCATAAAACAAATACAGGATCACTCGGCTGTCTGTTTCCTCTTGGTTTGATCTAAGCCCTGGGATTTCATGTTGTTGCACAGATGCACCCGTCGGTAGATGTTAGCAAGAACGGAACACCTTCAACGACAAGTATAACTTTCCTTCCTACTAAACGTCGTGCTGCTTCTGGACTACTCCAAGAGCGAAGCATGAGCTGACACAACTGCTTTTTATTTTCGTCATTCTGCAGAAAGACCTTGAAATTGGCTGGCTTTCTGGTGTTGATGCCCTCCAAGAGGATTTTCTCACTGCAGCCACGGCGAAGCCGCCCCTGACTTTTGATGGACTCTTCCAGATACATGTCAGTTGAGAAGATTACATCTGGCTTATGGCTTATTTGGTCAAGCAGCTTGAAAGAAATTTGCTTGAAGGTTGGAGGCAGATCCTTCAATGTATGGAAATGGGCATTCCCATCTTCAATGAAGAGTGTTTCTCCAGCATTTCTGGACGGTAAGGAAGCTTGAGGCACGCCGCTTGTGAGGAAGTGGACTGCTGCTGCTTTGTTGGTTTTTGCCATGAAGCCATCGGGAGTACCTAGAGCATGAGGTACTAGTGTAATGCAGTAATTCATCAGTTCATCAATGCTTACAGGTTGAGAGAGCATCTGTGACTTCACAAGAATTTGAAAGGCTATATCCCCCTGCTCTTGATATTTCAAAGCATTTCCTTGAGCAGATGTTAGCTTAACTTTCTTGTTCAACTTTTGCATGGTCTTCAGCTTTAACTTCTTCAACGGGTCAAAGAATTCCTTTCGTCCTTCGTCGCCATCTTTTTCTTTAGCCTCTCCTCAACAAACTTCTCCTTCTCCAACCTGCCAGCTTCCTCAGCAGTTAGAACATCATGTTCTATCTCAGAAGGTATGGGATTGCCAGATGAAATCTCATACAAGCGGTCTTTGTCTGCTATGTCGAATGGGTTGAGAAGCCTTCTATGGCATCCATTACTCGTTGTACTGCAGCTTCACTCCTTTGATTTCTGTCTGAGTTGCTCACGGTGCTTGCCACACTTGGCGTTATCATTGTCAAGACACATGTCACATATCTCCAATGTGGCCTGGTAGTACTTACTACGTTCTGATGTCGTCCGAATCCATCGCTGGTAAGCACCGTAGTTCTCTAAGATTCCAGTAAAACCAGCTCCACCAGCACCAGCATGGGACTTGGCAAACTTCATGAAGGTTTCCTCTATCGTCTTGTCTCACGGCACATAAGTTACCGGGTATTCTAGACCTGGCAACGGATATGGCTCCTTTCTCTAATAATCGAGTAGCTCCTGGATGACTGACCTCAATGTTGGCGAAAATGCATCAAACCAGGTGAGGTATCTAGAGTAATTGATTCCTCCAAAGCTAAAGAACAAGTCTGCCATGTCCGCCATGCACTTGTGGTACAATTTCAGATTGTTTGTCTTTACTGCATAGAGCAGCATAAAGATACGGTGTGCATGATCCAAAAAAGATATCCAGAACTTGGCGGTCTTTCCTAGTTCTCCATTTCGGACTCGCTCTTGGAACACCGTGTAGTCATTTAGATACTGCTGAATTGTAGGATCTTGAAGAACAGCATTAAAGTTCTCAGCATTACAGAGTGTTATCAAGGCATCCAGAGCATCTGCATTTGTGGGGCCGTGAGCAGTTTCAACCCTCTGGGCGATATAAGCTGAAAGAAGTAGTCGTTCTAAGGCTTCACTTACTACTTTCAGACACCACATGGACTTGCTATACGCTTTGCCATTTAGAACTCCTTTCAGGCAGCCAGAGGTTGTGAGATTTGCTTCTATAATGAGCTCAGAGTAGCCAGAACTTGCCATCTTATGTCCAAGCATATTCAAGTAGTTCATGATGGTATGGAAGGTTCCAATGAGGACGATGTGGTTCTTGTAAGCTGCAGGGTTGTCCCATATGATAGGCATGGCTTTCATGATTACACCAAGGTCAAATGTAGTTATTGTGTAACGCTGTCCAACTTCCTCAGTAGCCTTCTCGCATTGACGCAACAGTTCTTTCACAACATTGTACTCTGTGATAGGCCTCGGTAATGGACGGATAAAAGTCAATGGTGGTAAGTTCACTTGGGGCATCCAATGGCAGAAATGAACCCACACAGTGCTGGTATCTGCTGCTTGTCAGTACTACTTGCTTTCACAGAAAGCCCAGATGAAGTACACTGTTAAAGCTCTCTGTAACAAAGCCAAATTTTCTTCTGGCTGCTGGACATTCTGTAGGTCTATGTTAGGACCTTTTCTCTTTGCAATATGAAAAGGTGGCAATGGAGCAGGTGTGTCTAGCTTGAGAGAGTGCTCTTTGGTTCGCATAGTAACTCAGAAAATTTTCGGTGTAAAAACGGTTATACAAGTTTTAAAAATCATGTCAAAGAGATGCTTTAATACCAAACATGTAATACAAAATAATATTCAAATTATGGACATACAAACACAAAATCATGAAGATGCAAAAATATAATGTGGATATATACAGTCATGCTTTATTGTTTACGTTTGTACATAGTTAGGTTTATCGTCACTCTTTGAAAAGTACGTGTAGTCTGAAAGAAAGGTTTTCAATAATTTACTTGTGTAGGCTAAATGTTGTCAAACTTTTAAATGAGCCTCTTCTTTATGGCGTGCCCCGACACCCCCACTTTCCAACTTGTATTTTCAAAGCATGTAGCATGACAGTATAGCTTTATAGTGTCAAGCCTCCTACTCCCGCCCTACCCCACCCCGCCCTACACCACCAGAAACTTTGTAAACTTTTATCGGTCCGAAAATTACTAGTGACCCATTTTTTTATATATATATTTTTTTAATATAAACAGCTTCAAAAATTCAAGCTATTTTGATCCAAAATTCGGTAAAATAAAACAATTTCATACTCAAATCTACAAAAATTGGATAATGAATTGTTCATAAGTCTTCAAATCAGAAGGATTTAGACTTAAAAATCATGATTAGCTACTTGTATTGGTCATGAATCTAAAATAATGTAAAAAGCAAATAAAGGATCCTTAGAATTATTCAGGGGGCCATCATTTTCTTGGTGAGAATAAATCTAACTCAATATATCAGTATAAACAGATAAATAAGACCAGATGGCCTAATTTGACACCAAGTTTTTCGCGAGTCAGATCCCCATTTTCTTTTCCAGAGCCCAAATCAAATGCGCTGCTCCACGGGTGGAGTTTGGGGTATTTTGCTTGATGCTTGTCTTACTTTCTTTAATCTGTCAATGAAAAGATCAATTATAATAAGGGGACTTAGATATATTTCAATATTTTAAATGACACTTTTTATCTCTGTAAAGGAGCACCTTTCAAACTTTACAAAGATGGGGGAGGGCACCTCAGCTTGTGTCATAACAATGACCTGGGTCCAAATGAAACGTTTTGCCCTTGCGTGGCCCATTTCAAAGATGCCCCACTAATGAAATTTGGGGTGGCTCGCACACTATAGAAAGGCCCTATTCTAAAGTTTTTTTAATATAAATCATAAGCTGGGAAAACAAAAGGTAGGTAGAGGCAAAGGCTTTTTAAGTATGAAAAAAGTCCAACATGTAGGGCTATTGGGCCCTCAATTTTGTCTTTAGGGAAGTTTCAGAAAAGTATATGTGTGTGACAATGTGTTCACAATTTTAGTCTTTATTAAGGCAATATTTGTGTTACTTTCTTTAATGAAAAGATTAGATATATAGTCTTTGAAGAAAACGTTTTTTGATATTTGAAAGGGCATGTTCCTTTAAAAAACGCACTAGTCTTCTTTGAAAGGGTACTTTTCCTTCTGAAAAAAGGGTTTTTGCTCTTTAAAAAAAGGCACTTTTACTCTTTGAAAAAGGGCACATATATACTTCTTAAACTTTTGAGAAAAGTGGGGAAGGGGGCACATGCCTCGGTTTCACCACCTATGTGCATATCTGCAGCAAAAGACTGAACAGTGAGAATTTTGAGGGTGAAAGGGTTGCATTCCACCCTCCCCCCCTACACACACTTTTTTCCATACGCCTTTTGTTTGGTGAATTTGTGTAATTTATCGTGATTCATGATTTGCTCAATCCCCCCTCCCCCTATTGATGGACGAATTCCGCTAGAGATGTCAGCTAGGGAAAGACGAGGTGATGAGAGACAGATTAGGTGGTAAAGAGACTTGGCGAAGACCCATGTGCCCCGAGCAAAAATCCTGGTCCTCCAATGTCTCAAAATTTTGTAAACTGGGTGACCAAATTCTTCACTGGGCCACCACTTATAATGCTAAAAAGTGAGATAGCCCCCCCCCCTGATATGATTGGATGATTGGTAGAGTTTGTTATCAAAATGGTGTTATAAACATAAACATCTTGTATCTTTGCAGGTTTGATCAAAGATTTGCAATCACATTGGAACGAATATGCAGATAAATATCTTCAACCATTTCAAACTTACATTCTCATTGGTCGCTTTGAACGTAAAGAAGAGGGAAGGGGCTTGATGACACCCAATTCCACAAATTCCTTGTCCCCATCCCCTGCCCCAGGTGAGCCAGAGTCAACCAGAGGAAATGGCCCCCACC
Source organism: Chiridota heheva (assembly GCA_020152595.1). NCBI lineage: Eukaryota > Metazoa > Echinodermata > Holothuroidea > Apodida > Chiridotidae > Chiridota > Chiridota heheva. The sequence continues at coordinate 1,656,110 of JAIGNY010000432.1, read as the reverse complement.
CACCTCCAAGTGAGTTTGTGATTCTATTAGATAACTGCAAAGACATTTTCCCTTTCTTTGACTTGAGAACAAGTGAAGATGGAAAAACTAAGCGCAGACGGATCAGAGGAATGCACCAGGCCAGCAAATTCTTAATACAGCAAAAGAAGCAGAAAATTAAAAAGGGGAAGTGACAAGAGAAAAATACATGAAATATGAAGATTTGAAATATAATGAAATATTTTAGGATGCGGAGGAATGGATAGATTAAACTGCGACTTGAATCATCATATACAGTAATGATGTTAAATAATCGTATGAAGTAATATCGAATCATCATATAGAGTAATGATATCGAATCATTATATAGAGTCATGATATTGAATCATCATAATACAGTAATGATATCGAATCATTATATAGAGAAATGATAATGAATTATCATATATAGTAATGATATCGAATCATTATATACAGCAATGATATCGAATCATCATATAGAGTAATGATATCGAATCATCATATAGAGTAATGATATTGAATCATCATAAAGAGTAATGATATCGAATCATCTTATACAGTAATGATATCGAATCAGCATGTAATGATATTGAATCATCATAATAGAGTAATGATATCGAATCATCATATATAGTAATGACATCGAATCATCATATACAGCAATTATATCAAATCATCATATATAGCAATGGAATCGAATCATCATATACAGCAATGATATCGAATCATCATATACAGTGATGATATTGAATCATCATATACAGTAATGATATTGAATCATCATATACAGTAATGATATCGAATCATCATATAGAGTAATGATATCGAATCATCATATACAGTAATGATATCGAATCATCATAATACAGCAATGATATCAAATCATCATAATACAGCAATATTGAATTATCATATAGAGTAATGATATCGAATCATCATATGGAGTAAAGATATCAAATCTTCATATACAATAATGATATGGAATCATCATATACAGTAATGATATTGAATTATCATATAAAGTTATAACTTTTGTGTGTATATCATCTCTCGTTTGAAGAAGTTTGTGAGTAATTCTGTCAGCAAATTCCTTTGCCTATCTTAATATTTCTACATGAGACTAAAAGCGATAATGACAGATAGCACAGGCTAGAAAGGACATCATTTATTTTGTCTTTTATCTCAACAAACTTGTGTGACATTTGCAAAAAGGAGTGTTGAGAACAATATAAATATTGTTGCAGGCTAGGCATGGGTGTCCAGAAATATGCCATTAACTACTTAATTCAATTCTCATTCAGACAATTTGGTTTGGTTATTCCTTGCACCTAGTTACCCGACCAGCACTTTCTTTTAATATTCTGTTTTTTAATATTCTGTTCACACTATCAGTAATTGCAAGAAATCAACTTTTGGGATATATTTTTTATAGAAATATGAATTTATGAAGAGCAAGACTACGATGTCACTTCCTGCAGGATTCAGGTGTCAAACCCATCTGAGCCATTAGGCTCATAGTTTCGGTGCTTCTTCTCGGCAGGATTCAAACAGTGGTATCTTTAAGATAGCCTTACAGCACTTAAAATCGTTTTGTACTCTACCAGAGTTGTCACCTTTGATATCTTCATACACCCAAACAGTTGTTTTTCTAATCCATTTAAATTTGTAAACAACTGACTGATGATGTCAAAGAAATTTTGGGAATCCCTCTCCACCACAAATATATCACTTGGGCCACTTTAATCCTATAAAGTGAAACAAATGTTCATGAAAGAAAGCGTATGAACAAAAAATTTTAAGTCATTTCAGTAAATCATTATATGTTGTCTCAAAATGTATATCTATATTTACAAATACAAAGTTTCGCTCTTTAAGTTGTTTGGTTTGGTTTGTTGATGTTTAACGGCACCGTGACAGTCAGAGTCAAATGTGCCAAGCGGGTGTTAAAAAGTAACTTGCTTGAGTGAGGAAAGAGAGGTGGGATAGAGGGAAGGAGGGAGAAAAGGTGGATAAGGAAAGAAGTTAAGGTAATAAAAGGAAAGTAAGGCAGAGAAGGAAAGGAAAGGGAGGTTTAGATCAGATGGAACAAATTGCTGTTGTGGAGAAAGGTAAATGCAGTTAGGGGTAGAATTGTTCTTGAAAAGATCGGAAATTGAGATGGAGGGAGACAGGTGTGATCTGGAGTTCAGAAATAAGAGACAGGTTAAGAGGATATGCTTGATTGAGAGATCGGTGTTGCTTGTGGGGCAGAGAGAAGCAGGGGAGCCGGAAAGTAGGTAAGAAAGGTGTGGATACGGGGGGGACATTGGTCCATACTTGGGGTGTGATGGTGTGAAGTTTGTTACTGGTCGCAAGATACCAGGAGTCTTGCCAGGTCTTACTGAGGTAGCTGGAAGTGGAGAAACAGAGGTCTGAGTGCGGGATAGTAAAAGGAGAGATGTGATTCGACAGAGCGTTGTTGGTGGCTCTGTTGGCTCTCTTATTGCCGGGAATGCCGACATGACTGTGGATCCAGAAAAATATACATTTTTTTCTTAGGAGGAAAGAGCGTGAAGTTTTTATTGAGGATTTGTAGGATGAGTGGATCGGACCAGAGCATGATGAGAATGCCAGTGAGAACTGATTTAGAATTGGAGAAGATGACGAAGCGGGGGCGGAAGGAGAAGTTTAAGGCAAGGAGGATGGCCTTTGCTTCAGCAGAGTAGATCGAGGTTTCATCAGGCAACCTAGAGGAGAGGGGGAGACCGGGACAGGTAACGGCTGCAGAAGAGCCTTCCCATGTGGAGCCAACGGTGAAGAGGAAAGAGAAATCGTGGAAATGTGTACTGAGTTGGCAGTATTTGGAGCAAAAGAAGGCTGGGTTGTGGAGAGCTTTTGTGTAGGAGGAAAGGCCAAGGAAAATCTTGGGAGGCTTGATAACCCAGGCGGGCGTTGGAAGAATAGTGTGCCTAGCAATCGAGAAAATGTTGTCGTTGGCTTAGGTGAAGTGAGAGTGCATCCGAATCCTGAAAGGTGGGGGGATGCATTTGTTGAGGTTGGTGGAGGGAGAGTGAATGGAATGGAAGCAAGGGTTCCATGGATCGGTGAGGATACGAAGAGCGATGGAGAGGCTGGTCCTGGTGCACCCGAGGTCAAAGGGGAGTTCGTTTGCCTCTACATGGAGACTGGTAATGGGGGTGGTATGGGTGGCGCCAAGGCAGAGCCTTAGGGCAGTGTTTTCAGTAACTTTGAGGTGCCCCAAGTAAAGTTTGCAGGCGGAGGCATAGATGAAACTGCTTAGACCTGAGGAGGGAGTGATATAACGTGAGCAGGGTGAGACAAATCGCTCCCCTGTCAGTGCTGGAGAGGACTCTGAGGAGATTGAGGATTTTGTAACAGTTGGTTTGGAGGGTGATGATGTGGGGAGATAGGAGAGCTTAGAATTGAGAGTGATTCTGAGGAAGCAAGAACTGTACTGGGGATAATAGAATTTTGAAACAAAGGCTGGGACAAAGAAAAAAAAAGTTGCTGTTGTTGAAGTCGATGAAAACAGTTTTATCTTTTGAGAAGTTGAAGCTGTTGGAGTCGTTCCAGTGAACTAAGTTGTCCAGGCAGTATTGAAGGTTATTTTAGAGAGTTTGAAAATATGGGGAGGACGTGAAGTTGTAATTACTGTAACTGAAACATAATTCGATACAAATAGAAATTTTGCATATATAACCATCCTTTTTAATTCACATTTTTTTCATGAAGGCTTCTTTACTAAATTTTAGGTGTACATTGGAAACAGTGGCAACACTACTCAACTTGTACTTCTCTAGTCATTCCAAGCTTACATCCCTATGATGAGTACGCCAATTCATGGGTGTGACCAATACAGGGAAAAAGGTCCACAAAGTTTGGTAAAAGTTACAGATTTTAAGCCAATGACTTTTTTTAAATCTTTAGTAACCTTAGCCTCTGAACAATTTAAAGACCGCTATTTTGACATCAATTTAAGAAATGTTTGAAACTATTAACAAAAAAATTTCGTTCTACGACTCCACCCCACCACCCCTCTCCCCCCATCTTCCATCCAAAAGGCTGCCAACACCGCCTGCAATTTAACATCTGAAGATAAGCTATACTGTCAACAACATCAGTATTCAATGTTGTTAGCCATGTTTTGGAATACATATGTAACCCTCATTTTCTTCACTGCTTCAGGATAAAATAAAAACTATTCATGGATATAGGATTATTTGTACTTGGAGACTACTAGCCTAAATCGTAATCATCTTTGATTGCACACTTTGATACAGAGTACAGATATAAACAGGTATATAATATGATACATACAATGAAACAAAGATATAGATATATACATTTATTAATTACAAAAGTGAAGTGCTACACATGTTCACCTCATGTAGATGAAAAAGACTTAAATACTAGAGTTATTCTCATCCTTGCATACAGACATGACATCATTACCCTTTAAATAAAGTCGACTCATCCTATTGGTAACACTTTACCAAATTTTAATCCACATATAGCAATCATGACAAAATTACCCTTTATAAGTCTTTCAATCAGTCTTTCATACAGTATTCAATAGGAAATTTAAGTCCTTCTGTGTACATGCCAACAACCTTGGCCACAAGCAGGTCAATGACTGAAGTTATTGGTCAATCCATTCTCATGGATCGATCCATTTGTCATGAGTCGATCCATTTTCATTGGTTGGGTCGATCCATTTTCATTAGTTGGGTCGATCCATTTTTATTGGTAGGTCCATTTGTCATCTTTTTGAGTGATTCTTACTGTCAGGTCCCGGGTTTCAGAGGCTCAAACCTGATGAAATCTGAGGGAAAGTGATCAGCGAGGACTATTCCATGCTCCTTGCAAGACACAGATAGTTCATCTATAAATCCATACCAGTAGATGACCAGTCCAGAGCCAAATCTGCAAAATGAAAATTTCTAGGGTTGAAAACAAGTGATGGAATGAGACAATTTAAAAACATTTGCATTACAATACCCACAGAAAGTAAAATAGTATGGCACTGAGGTTAAAAGGGAATCAATTTTCTTTCCCATACCATGTAAAAATGCTATCGAATCCAACACCTTTATACTCCTCTGGATCAAATCCAGCATCTTTATATTCCTCAGGATCAAATCCAGCATCTTTATACTCCACTGGATCAAATCTATCAAATTCTTTTTACTCCTCTGGATCAAATTCAGCATCTTTATACTCCTCTTGATCAAATACAACATCTTTATATTCTGTGGATCAAATCCAGCATCTTTATACTCCTCTGGATCAAATCCAGCATCTTTATACTCCTCTGGATCAAATCCAGCATCTTTATACTCCACTGGATCAAATCTATCAAATTCAGCATCTTTTTACTCCTCTGGATCAAATCCAGCATCTTTTTACTCCTCTGGATCAAATCCAGCATCTTTTTACTCCTCTGGATCAAATCCAGCATCTTTATACTCCTCTGGATCAAATCCAGCATTTTTATACTCCTCTGGATCAAATCCAGCATCTTTATACTCCGCCAGATCAAATCCAGCATCTTTATACTCTACTGGATCAAATCTATCAAATTCAGCATCTTTTTACTCCTCTGGATCAAATCCAGCATCTTTTTACTCCTCTGGATCAAATCCAGCATCTTTATACTTCACTGGATCAAATCTATCAAATTCAGCATCTTTTTACTTCTCTGGATCAAATCCAGCATCTTTTTACTCCTGTGGATCAAATCCAGCATCTTTATACTCCTCTGGATCAAATCCAGCATCTTTATACTCCTCTGGATCAAATCCAGCATCTTCATACTCCGCCGGATCAAATCCAGCATCTTTATACTGCACCGGATCAAATTTAGCATCTTTTTACTCCTCTGGATCAAATCCAGCATCTATATACTCCTCTGGATCAAATCCAGCATCTTTATACTCCACTAGATCAAATCTATTTGACCCATTACAAAACTAAACAGAGTATTACCTGTTGGCATAGCTGAGATACTGGTCTTTCATGTACTGCTCATGACTTGTCTGGTCACCAAACGATGCTTTGCTTTCAATCCAGTTGATAACATGTCCATGCCAAGCTGTAGGAAGGTTAAACATATTGTAAGCATCAAAGCTTAAACCAAATTTATCTCATGTTCTCTTGGATCAATGCCACAGGATTCATGGCTTTAGATCTTACCTTTACACCGCTCCTTTCTCCTAGGTATGGATATTGAGGCCTCTAATAGGTTGATAGATAAGAGCCACTATGTCTGATTCAATTTTAAAAGCAGGACAGGAACACTATGCAGCAGAAATAGTACTCCCTTCATTTAAAGCAACTCACATCAAAGAGCATGGGCACCAAAGCTATGATATGATCATAGGTTCATCGCTTATAGAGCCACTTAAGTCTGATTCAAACAAGACAGGAACACTATGCAGCAGTGATGTTACTCTCTTCATTTAATGCAACTCACATCAATGAACACCTGTAGTGGGAATTTTCTTCCACACCTTGGAAATAGTTTTAAAAAAAACTTTCTGATAAATGTTATATCCTGAAGAAAAAAATAAAAATATTTTCAAATAATTTAAGCTCAAAACCATACAAATTCTTCTGCAAATTCAGAGGTTTTTACAACATTGTGAAAAATCAAACGCTGATTTTCTTTGGTAAATGCAAGTAGTGCAGTAAAGGAAAGGTGGACCTGGACTCATGAGCCCTGATATCGATCCAACTGGGAGACCCCAATTGGAACAAGAAGCCAATGCATATATCACATGAAAAGGATATTATTCTTTTAATAATGTAATATTTATAACCACTTTGAATATGTCTCTTAATAAACTCTTTCTTACATGATCAATGCTTTATTAAGTTTTTTCAACAGAAGATTTTCCTAAGTCTTTATCATTTAAAGGTTAATGAAGAAACACATCCTTCTCTACCGTGGGATTATAAACCATTGGGCTCCTGTAGCAGACAAGGTGATAGCCAAGTCTGCAGGGGGGCTTCAATGTCCATTATCCTCTCGGAAAGGGAGAATAAGGAAAGATGTACGACATGAACCCTGTTAATGTTCATCTATTAGATTTGAAATAAAGAGGCAAAATGAAGAAAACTTCAACTCACTGAGGAGATATGCAACTTCTTTAAAAAATCTAAGACAGTAATAAATGAGATGAGTAACATACCTGGGGAAACCTATGATGGATGCATATTCATGACATTCCTATGTCACAGGATAATGTACAATGCAAATTAGGGGTGTGTCCCCTCTCAACCAATCAAATAGCAGATAACAAACTAAAATGTTAGCAAATCTACAATCATTTTAACTCGCAGAGACCTAAACTCTTCACAGTGCCCTCAGACAATTACAACAGCCCTGATCTAGTTTGATTTGTTTCCACAAATATGGCGTAAATTTCACTATATGGCTGGGAAGGTTCCAGTTGTTCATTACCCTGCCCAATAGTGTTATTTCTCATGCCCTCCATAGACGAGGAGTTAACATAGTAATGGATCTTAAACTTCTTAATATATTTCAATACTTCTTTCCTATGTACAGTATTTGATGTAATAAGCGCTCAGGGCATTTACAAAATTAAAATTGTGCCACATTTTACTGCCCGAGTTTCTTCCTAATAAATGCCCATGCTTGAGATTCATGTGTAGTACTGTTCGAATTGTGGACCAACAATCACCACAAAACCATCGCGATGGTCGGCCCAAAATAAGCAACTAATGTCACAAAACTAGAGTAGGGGCCTATATATAAGTCTTCAAATTACATGTACTGCATAATGTTGGGTGTGCGCTAAATAGAGCATGGGCCATTATTACGTCGAATAAGTAGGTAGCTCAGTTGGAAGAGGGCATGAATGAGATGATGGAGGTACCGAGTTCAAGCCTCGGTCAGGTCTAACCCATTTTCCCACAGCTATGCAGACAAATACACCTAACATCAAAGCAGAAGCATGTTGTTTGCAGCTCTTACTCCTCATTCAGCTGTTGAGAAAAGTGGCATCCAGAGAGGATGTTAAGCCGTCGATCCTGATGGTAGGACACTAACATCCCACCTGGTTCTCTAAACACTATTTAAAAAGAGAAGCGGACAAACGCAGTGTTTATTCACTTCCCATCCCAGCCCTCTACAGGGATCAAGCTGCAAGCTGCGACTCCCTCACAGAGCAATCTGTGAGATTCCATCACCAAAATGCACAGCATGCTGTGCATTCACACAATAAGAAGACACCGAATACGGTAGTTGTGAACAGATAGTAAATCCTCTTACCAACGGGTATCTCCAGCTTTGTGTCAGGTGTCTTGTCATAACCTTTCAACCTCATATCATCTTCATCTGTTGAAAAGAATAGCCAGGTCAAATATTGGTTCCTCTCCAGAACACCACCAGAGATAGTGGAATGCAACAAAAGGGGGACTTTGCTTCACATAAGCAAACTTGATATTCAACATTTTGCATGTTGCTGTTCCCGGATAAGGAGGGAAATCATTTGCTTTTATCATAGATTAAATGTTTTTGTTCCTTCAAAGCCCTTTTGATACCTAATAAGATTGAAAACATTATATTTGTTCTATGTTTGCTTCTAAATAAATATCTATTGGTCTCTAAACTGCACATAATATTACATGATATCGCTTAGGATCCCTGTCTTATCACTCAATACCTTGTCATAAGGCTCATGAAAGAACAAATCTCAACTTGTCTAAAGGACACTTTGCCAATCCTGAAGGCTATAATTGAAAATAAGCCATTTTCAAAGCCTGTTGAAAATCTTCATTTAAAAGCTAAATTATATTCATTATATTCTTTATACAGACCTATGTTTTCTTTACACAATAATCTATTGAGTAATTTCAAAATGAAACTAATATTAACAAAACTTGGTACCACCATCATTGTCAATTCTAAACTGCTGGATATTCCTGAGTTGTAGAATGAATGAAACACACATCACTTAAATACCATTTGTTTGATGAGGGCCTAACGTCACCATGACAACAAGGGTCAAATTGTGCCTGAGAGGTCAGATTATTCTAGAGGTAGGAAGGAAAGGAAACAGGGGGAGAATGAGAGAAATTCTGTAATGAAAAATGAAGGATGCCTCAATCATGACTGCAATTTTGTATTTAATTACAATTTCAGCATACAATTTGTAATCCTAATTCCGACTGATGATTTTGAGAAAATGTTAATGTACTTGAGTTTCTAGAATGGTGAAATTGAAATTAGAATCTAATTGTGGCTTATTTTCATCAATTTCTGGGGATTTCTATCTCATTCTTTCAAATCATGAGAAAAATTGATACATGAAGAATGCAAATCCGAACTTACTTAAAAATGTCATTCCTCTCTCTTTGAGCTTCTGCACCAGCAAAAATTCACACTCGATCCCAACAGAGCTGAAGCAAGCATCAAGAAAACTAAAAGCATGTATATATTTAACAAACAAATGAATTCTTAAATGTATATATATTTGAGTGACAATTTAATGCTATCCAAATTTTTTCCTGAAAAAGTGACCTCTGTTTTTGGTTAAGTGATCTCTTTTAAACATTTAAGAGGGGAGGAGAAAAATGCCTTCAAGCATGATTTTTTTACCAAAAAAATCTTCATTTAAAAAAACATTTGCAATGAGCAAAATTGAATAAAGAATAAGCAGCTTAAACAAACACACCTTGAACCAAAAAATTCAATATCACTTTGTTAATCTTCTAAAGAACCTAAAACCATCATTTACACATTCTATCCAGGCTGCTACATGTATCCAGGCTGCTACATGTATCCAGGCTGCTACATGTATCCAGGCTGCTACATGTATCCAGGCTGCTACATGTATCCAGGCTGCTACATGTATCCAGGCTGCTACATGTATCCAGGCTGCTACATGTATCCAGGCTGCTACATGTATCCAGGCTGCTACATGTTCAACTTAGTGAACTGGAGTGAATGCTTTTTTTTGGATACTAACAATATACAAATTAGTATATAATGATTGATTAGTTTAATCATTCATGCTACTGAATCAATAATTTTGGGTTCTTAAATCTGTAATTTGAATTTGACTGGGTGGAGAGAGAATGTTTAAGATGCTACATCCCCATTCACCTTCTTTGACGGGGAGGGGATGATAGTCATTTTGATCTCTATCTGATCTAACATCTTCGACAAACCGCAACAACCTACTGTTCTATTTCATATTATTCAATAGTTATAAATCATAAATGATAAAGCTTTCTCATTTTATTTTTTCATTTTTATTATTCTCTCCTTTTAAATTAGAATTTTTTAATTTTAAAGTGTCCCCTATCCTATCATATTCCTCCCCTCCCTCTACCGACCCATTCAATGTTGACCATTGTTAATGTATGATTTTGTTTGAAATTAGGTTAAAAACATAACAAATCCAACACTGGAAAGTACGGAGGGGTGGGGAGTTAAAAGTTGAGGAAGGAAATAATCAAGAAATATAACACTACAATGTGTAGCTCTCATGATGCTGAATTGTTCCAATCAAAATGATTGATGGACGAGAAAGCATGTCAAATTTCAAACAGAATTCTACATCTTCAAAAAAAAGGATACTGCTTGATGCTTTCCACGTATGGACCATAGCAGGTGTCGCAGAGATTGCACTGTTGGAAGATATGGAGTGTATCATTATTGATACTTTTAGTCTTTTAGATAGGTCTGAATCCTTCAGATGAAAAGTCAGTACTAAAGTTATAATACATATCCCATATAATATGCATGCAACAGACAGAATATATGGTGCTACCATTTGTAGTTAAAGTTACTTAAATCCCATCAAGCCCGAGGGCTTATAGAGCCAGTGCTTACAGAGCTGGTGCTAATACCTACATTCCATGGTGCTAAGTGTATGAGAATACTTGACTCCCCCTGGATGGCATACCAGTCCATCAGAAGTCAGTTCCCCAGCCAAAACTGGTACTCACTTCACAGCTGATTGAACCTGAGCATATGGGATAAAGTGTTTTGCTCAAGGACACAGCACACCCGAGATTGGATACTGGTACCTTTTGAGTACAAGACCGATGCCCTATCTCGAAGGTCAACAACCTTCCAGATGCACTATCCACTGGGCTACTGCACTCCCTACCAGTTACAAGTGTATTATTATTATTATTATTATTACCTATCAGTATATTTTGAAAGTACATTTGAAAAAAGTTAACATTCTACATGTTATGATAGAAATGAATCAAATAGGTTTTTACTAGAATTCATCAACATTTTGAACATCCAGTCTGCAATCTATTACTTCATAATATGATTAAAGCTTGCCATTGATTTGCTGCAAAATGTCCTCAACACTAGAGCATCTTTCTCTGCTCAGGTGAATGTATTGTGTCTTTTGGCTTTACAAACAATATTTGACTGTTTTAAAACTAGTGTATACATATTTCATGCAAAGTACTTTATATTCCTTAATAAGTGAAATAATACTTCACAAAAAATCAGCAAACAACAACAACCTTCAAGATACTTCATGAGCTTACAAGGAACATCTATGAAATTACAAACAAACAAAAGTAAGGAACTCTGTAATAATGATCTTGAGCAAAATAAGGTCAATCGCAGTGACTCAGTGGTAGATTCGAGCTTGTATTTGGGTTTTATTTCTGGCAAGTCCTGCTTGTGTCCATGATAAAGACAGTTTCTTTCCACTGTTTCAATTTACATAGTTGCTTAATGAGTACCAACATTGCTGGGGAGTTAACCTGTGATGAAATGGTGTCCTGTCCAGAGGAGCCATGTGCTTTAATCCTCAGATTTAAACCACAGAAATCGGGGATAAGCATGTGGTAACGTAACTTAAATATGGTCATATTCAATTCACACAGCACTGAGAGTTCACATGACAGCTAGTTACATTAATGCAAAGAGATACTCACCAACTGAATCTGATACGCAAGTACAGGATCCTCAATCAGATGTGGCTCACGCAACATTTGTGTCACTTGAGATTTGGGCACTAAAATAAATGAAATCAAAATACTTTGCTACTGTTACCAGAACACCATTAGTACCAGGCTGTAGGATACAATTGCATTGGTGAAGTCTAGTTAATACAAACACTGACGATAGTGAATGCTTTCAGTACTATGTTTTCTCTCTTTCTCTCTCTCTGATAGTCTAATCCTAAAGAAATAAACAACAAAATGTATCCCTTTTGTACAGATCCCATTTTGTGCAGGATATGCCTACAAGTGTTGATCAACTCAAATTGTACACAGACAAAATAGGGACAGAAATACAATGGCTTTGTTTTTCAGTGTAAAAAGTTCTTGTTAGCTTTGTAAAAGAGTATTACTGATGAAATCCACTTTGCAGAATTACTCAAAATTCCTTTAATATGGTTCCTCATTTTCCAACATTTTCACTTTTTAGCAATAGAAATATTTTCTCATGATAAAACCAAAATACTTACAAAATGAGAAATGGAAATATTTTGAAATTGGGAATGATGTTGCTTGAATTGCAAGAACCAGTAGGGCTGCTTCCTAAAGTCTTTATAATTAACTTAAGGGGGAAAAAATCATGCATATACCCTTGCCACCCCACACCACACTGTACCTGGTAGCAGGTCTTGTTTGGTTGCTTGAACTTGTAACTTGTAATCCAGCAGCAGTCTGGCTAGCATTGCAGGTGACACCTGAGACTGTAAAGTACCAGAAAGAAAGACATGAATACAAACTCATTTCAAAGTGTTTTAGCCCCGCTCTCTCACTTCACTCTTGTTTTAGCAAACCTCTTCACTGACTCAAAACTTGTCCCTCAAAACCTGGTTTTGCTTCTCAGTAGTTGCACTAGCTTGCTCCTCGACATACATTCAGCAGTTTGCTTCTCAGCAGTGCACTAGCTTGCTCCTAGACATACATACAGCAGTTTGCTTCTCAGCAGTTGCACTAGCTTGCTCCTAAACATACATACAGCAGTTTGCTTCTCAGCAGTGCACTAGCCTGCTCCTCGACATACATACAGCAGTTTGCTTCTCAGCAGTGCACTAGCTTGCTCCTAGACATACATACAGCAGTTTGCTTCTCAGCAGTGCACTAGCTTGCTCCTCGACATACATACAGCAGTTTGCTTCTCAGTAGCGCACTAGCTTGCTCCTAAACATACATACAGCAGTTTGCTTCTCAGCAGTTGCACTAGCTTGCTCCTAGACATACATACAGCAGTTTGCTTCTCAGCAGTGCACTAGCTTGCTCCTCGACATACATACAGCAGTTTGCTTCTCAGTAGCGCACTAGCTTGCTCCTAAACATACATACAGCAGTTTGCTTCTCAGCAGTGCACTAGCTTGCTCCTAGACATACATACAGCAGTTTGCTTCTCAGCAGTGCACTAGCTTGCTCCTCGACATACATACAGCAGTTTGCTTCTCAGTAGCGCACTAGCTTGCTCCTAGACATACATAAAGCAGTTTGCTTCTCAGCAGTTGCACTAGCTTGCTCCTAGACATACATACAGCAGTTTGCTTCTCAGTAGCGCACTAGCTTGCTCCTAGACATACAAAAAGCAGTTTGCTTCTCAGCAGTTGCACTAGCTTGCTCCTAGACACACATACAGCAGTTTGCTTCTCAGCAGTGCACTAGCTTGCTCCTAGACATACATACAGCAGTTTGCTTCTCAGTAGCGCACTAGCTTGCTCCTAGACATACAAAAAGCAGTTTGCTTCTCAGCAGTTGCACTAGCTTGCTCCTAGACACACATACAGCAGTTTGCTTCTCAGCAGTTGCACTAGCTTGCTCCTAGACATACATAAAGCAGTTTGCTTCTCAGCAGTTGCACTAGCTTGCTCCTAGACATACATAAAGCAGTTTGCTTCTCCGCAGTGCACTAGCTTGCTCCTCGACATACATACAGCAGTTTGCTTCTCAGCAGTTGCACTAGCTTGCTCCTCGACATACATACAGCAGTTTGCTTCTCAGCAGTGCACTAGCTTGCTCCTCGACATACATACAGCAGTTTGCTTCTCAGCAGTTGCACTAGCTTGCTCCTAAACATACATACAGCAGTTTGCTTCTCAGCAGTTGCACTAGCTTGCTCCTCGACATACATACAGTACAGTTTTTACCTGGCATTATCTGCCAAGTGCTTTTGAGAATCTTGATACATCAAATTCACAGACAATCTTAAAACATACACACCTGATTTGCAATCTGCAGTAACACCGGCTCATGTGGTGTGTCTTGCACTTGGTTATCAAATCTACAGCAAGAAAAATAATTATTACTGAAAATTTGTTTTGTTTAAAAACTTGTCTGAAGTGCCTAACCCATTGTATTTTTATTGATGTTGTCGTTTCTGTATTCTTCTTTCTGTATCTATTTTGCTTGTATGTAAAGCGCTTTTGAATGTTTTTACAAAATTAGTGCTATATAAATTGATGTGTTATTATTATATTACTACACCCACTAATCAGATTATTATGATTTTCATGGAAAAATATTCATGGAACCACAATGTTCTGATCCAGATGTAATCAACTTTTTTTTTTTTTGGAATGATCAAAGTCGCAATCTGTTCTAAGTAAACGTATCCAACTGAATCCTTGAATGGATAAAATCATACAGCATCCTCCGGTAATGGAGGTGGAAGATGTCCCTGCTGTAGTGTCATACAATATTTTGTCTTTCCTAGGATCACAGGGTTTTTAAGTCAAGTAATCATAAAGGTACTTCTCTGAAGAAAACTGGTAAAAATGTCAGGTAAGCGATATGCAAATTTTTGATATATTACAAGGCAACCTTCATATTTTCCTATGTAAATCCTTATTGTTTTTAATTGCCCATCATAATTCTTTGAAATGGTGCAGCAAATTCATATCAAAAGATTTTGAGTCTTCACCATACCCCACATTAAACAAATCTGGCAGGAATATACTTTCTAAAAAAGATGGGACCTGCTGCCCTCTCACTTGGCACAGAGCATAAGGGATCGGAGCAACTTGTGCACTGTGTGTAGGCCTGTATGTGCCTCCTCAGAAAACTTCTATTGTAAAGCGCTTTGAGCTATGGGGCTATGTAAGAACTGAGCAGCAGCGGAGGCGACGGCCGCAGTGGCAGCAACACTGGCATCATTATCATCATCGCTAATATTGTTATTACAAGTTTTATGTATCTTGAGTGTTTTTCATAAATTAGATCATGGCACCCTCTAAAGTAAAAGCAAATCTGTTTATGTGTTTGAAGGTCAGTCATCATGTTAATGTTGATATTAATATACAAAACAGAATGCAATCCATGTAATTGCTGATCTCATCACCACTTGTCACTTAGCAATGACCTATCCTTCATATGATTGTGGGTCATTCTGTTTATCAGCCTTGAAACTTTGACCTCTTAACAGTCACCTTTCACTTTTCCCATCACAGCAATGCAATAGTTCCCATAAGGCCCCCATAATATGCAAAATCCCATTCACCTCATTCAAACACTGCAGCAGAAATGTGAAAATAGCTTATTACCACTTGACTTTGTGCTCAAAAGCCTGTACGGCCAACTTCACCTTACAAGGTACCATGCTACCACTTTGGATTACAATTGGCCGTGTACTTTTTACATTTATATTGGCTGAAATTTCTTCATTTTGAACAAGTATTTGAGCTTTTGACTCTTGATTTTTTTTAAAGCCAAAGTATCACATGCATATCACAAGTTACACTACTATTTTAACCTTTATGTCCAATTCCACAACTCTAACTTTGACCTCATAACAGTCACACTTGACTTTTCCCATCACAACAATGTAATAGTTCCCATAAGGCCTCCATAATGTGCAAAGTCCCATTCAAGCACCACAGCAGAAAAGTAAAAATAAGCTTCATTGTCAGTAAATGTATCTAAAGTTTCGTTAATATAAGAATCAGAAAACTGTTGTAATATCACTATAAGGAAATTATCAATTACTATTTACTAATTGCTATTTTAAATATGTTATTGTTTTTCTCTTTGAATACCATTAGCCTGTAACATATCGAGAACAGATGAAAATATCAGATTAATTAGTAACAAAGTTATACAAAAAATTAAGTAACTTATCGAAAAAGAAACAGGGTAGTTATTCGTTGAGGCCTACATGCAATGAAACACTGGTTCTAATACTGATACTCTGTTCTTACATGTTTAGGATTTGTACAATATTTACGTTTCTTATTCTTTTTGAAAATACGTTGCATTTTCAATATACCCATGGCATGGCAAGAAAAACTAATTCCAATTACGTCTGTTCTGCAGTGTACTGATTTTTCACTCGGCGGTGCACACGATTTGCGAAAAGACTTCAAATCTTTTACCTTGCGCACATGAGAGAAGAGACGTTTTTACACATCATGATTTAATGGTACGTGTAATATTATTTCTTTATTTAATTCTATAGAAAAAAATCATTGAAAAAAAATCATTTTCAGGATAATTGACTAAAACTTAGCATTTCTTAAAAAAGGTTAATGTTAATTGCTTCGTAAATTTTTGTGAAAAATGATTTTACACATGTACTACCACAAAGGACAAACTTATGAAAAATCACTGCACTGGACCAAATGAGAACCCCCAGCGAAAAAATTTAAAAAATAATTTCTTTTCCAATATGCTACTTTTCATTATGGCGTTAGGCCTACGTCCACATTTTATGCCTCAAAACAAATGATGAACATATCAAATAAATACGACTTATGAGTTACCACTAAAACAGATTTTAAAATATTAAAAACTTCGGAACTAATTTGTCTTCAAACAGATCAGTGTGGCGGGTGCTTTAGTGTTTTTGATATACAGTTAAGCGTGCATGTGTGTAAACACCTGAGAATTTGAATATGCCGCGCTGGTGGAGGGGTACTGTAAAACGCTGACGGTTGTGTGTTTACAAAAACAGTTGATTTAAGCGTATAATGCCTGCGCAACACTAACGCTAGTCCTAATGTACCTTACGGTCTATGTACAATGCACTGACTACTACTGGGATTCCTATGACCATTTTTTATTTATTTTAATTTTTCTTGATGCCAGAATGTCTTGTAAGTAGGCATAATTTTAACATTTCTTTATTTTAGCACACAGGGGTCATAAACATTTTCAATTTCATTGAATTCTCTGTAGAACCCTATCGTCGTCAGCAGATCCAGACTAGCCTAAAGTAATTTGTATAGGTGTAGGCCTAAGTGTAGACTAATATTGCAAAAGAACATTAAAATTGCAACGTTCTGTAAGAAATCTATAGAATAAATAGCTGAATATAGTGTGAAAAGATAGCTGATTAATTTCTTCGGCATTTTAAAAACATATCTAAGGAAAATATTTTATCTCCACATTATTTTTCCTTAATTTAGGGCACCCCAAATTCAAAGAATTTGAAATAAAAGTATCAAAAAGTCTATCTTAGTGGTCAGGTATCATATGAATTACATAATCCAGTGAAAAAAGGTGATTATGTTTAATGAACTGAGTCTTGAATTTCCATTTTTCTCGTTTTTCATTTCATGTGCCATTAGCATCAATCTGAAAACAGGAATTAACACTTGAATTCTGAACCATCAAATATCAATAGTTTTTTTAGACATGGGGCACTAAATTTGATATCATATTCAGTCTTTTCGTTATAAAATGACCCCAAATAGTACTCCTTTCACTGTTTAAACCCTGTTATTATTATCTTTATTATTTCTATACATTATTATTATATAGTAATTACTGTGGGTCTCGGCAGATTTCTAGATAATTATAAATTCAACGGCAATGATACTTTGAAGTGAACCAAAAGGACATGAGCACACATTTTTAGTGAAAATGCAGCAAACAACAGGAATACTCTTTGAATGCCAGTAAATTAATTTAGAGACTTTCATCCAGTAAATGATTTTCAGTTTGAAGAATTTGTATTTCATAATTTTATCTCATGAGACAGCATACTTGAAGTTTTGAAATTTGAAATGATATTTGAATGGTGCAACCACATAGAAAGAACGTAATTTTAGATTCAATCAACAAATGATGTTTGAATGGTTTAACAACTACATAGAAAGAACGTAATTTTAGATTGATCAACAAATAATATTTGAATGGTGCAACAACTACATAGCAAGAACGTAATTTTAGATTCAATCAACAAATGATATTTGAATGGTCTAACAACTACATAGCAAGAACATAATTTTAGATTCAATCAACAAATAATATTTGAATGGTGCAACAACTACATAGCAAGAACGTAATTTTAGATTCAATCAACAAATGATATTTGAATGGTGCAACAACTACATAGAAAGAACGTAATTTTAGATTCAATCGACAAATGATATTTAAATGGTGCAACAACTACATAGAAAGAACGTAATTTTAGATTCAATCAACAAATGAAATTTGAATTTTGATTAGTGTCTTACCTTCTAGCATAATCCGCAACAACTCCAGGCTTAAGATGCTGGTAAAATGTGTGCTTTGTTTTCATCTAAAAATAGAAAAAGAATTGTAAAATCCGCATTACTTTTGCATTTGAATGTAATTAATCAAATCTCCTGAAGACAGTGCAAGTTGACAAATTACTCAAAAGCTGCAAAAGTCTATGAAGCTGAAGATTCAGACTTTGAGGTATTCTCCTACATTAATGAATGGTAAAAGCAAACAGATATTTAAAATTGAACAATTTCTTTCTTCTGTTCAGGATTTGTTTTTGAAGAGTTGTATTAACCTAGAACTCTCAACCGTCTAAAGCATATAAACGTGTATTTCAGTCTGCATATATACACAAGAATGAATTGCATGAATTTGATTCATTCATTTGATATGGCAGGTAAGTACCATCATTTACATCTTATTTTCATCTAATTTTATTAGAGGGTGCAGAAATACAGCTTTAGTCCCAGGACTAGATAGATTACACTTAGATTAATAAACTTTCCCCTTGTGCCACAAAAACTATACAAATTGAAATTAGATGTGTATATCACATATGCTTCAATAAAGGAGCAAAAACTAGTTTTGAGTTTTGTATAGTGTCCCAATTCTTTGTCCAAGATTGGCAACTTCATCATGTTGCATCAGTTATCTGATAACCTGACCCACAAAAATCCACATACTTTTAGTTGCTGAAGCTGTCTTTTGCCCAAGGTTACTTTATGCATTGTTTTAGATCAAAATAAACTGGGTACATGTAAGAGGTTATCACATCATTGTATACCACCTTATGTCCCGCATCAGTGGCTTTCCACCTGATTGTCCCACATGGAATCCTACCTTATGTCCCACATTGGATCCACCATATGTTCCACAAGGTATCCCTCCCAATATCCCAATGACATCCTACATTATGTCCCACATGGCATCACATCCCATGTCCCCATGGCTTCCTAACTTATGTCACACTGTATTACTCGTGGCATCCCACCCCATGGCACCCCATGTCCCACATGGCATCCCACCCCATGGCATTCCACCCCATGTCCCGCATGGCATTCCACCATATATCCTACATGGCATTCCATCCTGTTCCACATGGCATCCCACCCCATGTCCCACATCGCATCCCACCCCATGTCCCACATATGGCATCCCACCCCATGTCCCATGTGGCATCCCACTCCATGTCCCACATGACATCCCATAGGCTCCATAAGAAGTCTCATCCTAGCTTATTTAGCATATTATGTATGAAAGTGTCAGTTCATATAATAACTTATATGCAAATGAGTTGTGGAATGAAATAAAAAAAATAGCGGAGTCAAATAATTATGCCTGATATAACTCTTGGTGTATACCACATGGTATATATTATATCATATGTCCCACATGGCCCCCATCCATGTCTCACATGGCATCCCTCCCTATGTGCATATGCAGTCACATCCTGTCACACTCCTTGACTGAGCATACTAAATCAAAAAAGTCTGGTCAGTTAATATACTGTAGCAACTTTATCTTAATGACCACAATAATAAAGGTGGAGTTTAATAATCATGCCTGATACAACCGTTGGTGCCCAAATATTTGAAAGAATTTTAAGGATTTTAAATCTCCAGTGCTACGAGAGAGATACTTGAAGATCTCTGCAGAATATTGGAAAATTATATCATTTTACAGTTATATTCTAAGGAAATGTCAAATGTTTTTTAGACTTTTTAAGGACACTAGTCTTCAATCTGTCTTAAGTGTCTTTGAAAAACTGTAACATTTTGTAAGGAAAATCTAACCTTCCATAAGGATATCTGAAGAAACCAACTTTTTCTAAAAAACTCTGAAGAAACTTTTAACATTTTCTGAGGAATTCTCAAAAAACTTTACATTTCTAAGGAAATCTCAGGAAAAACTGTGGACGGCCGGATGGCTGGCCGGACTGACAGACGAAATCCCCATTACATACTGTAGGTTCGCATTATGCTTTGCATGCAAACCAAAAAAGGAAAATTGATTGTCAAGTTAAAATCAAATTCTTCTAAAAACTAAGCAAATCCTCACCTGCACAAGTTGGGAATGAATGCTGACAAGGGTTTCATGCTTGACACTGCAATAAAACAGTTCAGATATGGTGCTCATGGATGATAAATTAGTCTTAATGGGAACAAAAATCACTTTTATTTCTGTCATCAAACTAAGTTTTACATTGTAGTTCATTTCAATCACGATCCTGATTGTGGCATTGTTTTTATCTGGAAGGATTGGTCATTTCAATCAATCAATGGGAAATACAGAAATTTCTTCAACTATTTTAGTGATTTAAAAAAAAATAGGTCATATCCTTTATTTTTCTTGAGAATTGGTCTAGACTAATACCTAGAAGATCCTTTGATAATTTATGTAGCAAAGGAATTTCTTATCAATAAACGTAAGGAATTTCTTTAGCCTCATAGCAAAACTATTCATTCTGCTGTATTTTTCTTTATTCTATGGTTTAACACTAATGAACCACTTCAACTCAAATCACCCAATATTTTTTTCTGATTAATCCACCTATATCTGAGACTTGGATAACATGTAGTGTGCATGTTCCCTAGTACAGGACACAGAAATATCTACAAACTTTGACAAAATCTAACCTCAGGTTAAAAAGTTATGGCCCCTTGAAAATGTCCAAAAGGTATGAAAATGCGGAATTGAAATTAATTATAAAATTTTCCACTGATTTAAATAAAGGTGTTGAAAATCTGCCCATGAAAAATTGTGATAGAAATAACATTAATGTAGTAAATACATCTTAATGTACTTCCCTCTTTCACCATTTCATGTACTTTTCATCACATGATTATATGAGGAAGTTTTAGAGCAAATATTTACCACATATACTGTTGCTCACTCAAGAATTGTTTCTTTCTTCTGAAAAGAATTCCTGATTTCTGCGGTTATAGCGGCCGGAACCATAGTTTTTTTCCAGCTCCATGAAAATGTTTTTTTTTAAATACTACACCCTAAAAACATTTTGACCAGGTAATAAAGCTGAATGACACTAATCACATAACTAATCATTTAATGACCAAGATGATGCTGTGTATAACATACAGGCAATATCAATACTCACATCTGCTGATGAATAAATGTAACTACATTGTACCTCCCTGCAAATCTTTTACAATTTCTAAGCACATGAAAAACTAACCTTGGAAAGACATTTCTTACTTCCTGGAGACTCTCTGTAGTGCCATCACATTGAGGAGATGAGAGGTGTTGTACAAGACGCTCATACACTTCAAGTTTCATTTTCTATTTTATCAGCAGAAGGACACTCACTTGTTATGTTTATATTTGCTATGGAAAATGATTAACAAGAAATTGAGAAAATTGATAACCTTCACCAGAAAGCGGACTAGAAAAAGTCTACATGCACTCAATACGACAAGAAGCTATTCCTGTGCTGTCTACTAGTCCCTTACCACTCTACTCTCCTGACTGTGGAGATTGAGACTTTATGAAGTACTGTAGCTTTTTCCATTTCTTCCTGTCTCTTGCAAATTGTGTTGCTTCCCTTCAACTATTCAATAGTGAAGGGAATAATAATTATTTTACTAGACAAAATGACAATTTTAAACATGTTTTTACACATACTTCCTTAAAAACAATGTGTATTTCTATCTATGGAGTTAAGCGTTAAGCTATGGAACTCACTAAAGGATAAGCTGAAACAATGTAGTAGTGAAAGGATCTTTAAAAATAATTATAAATGTAAAATTATGGACGTATATAGAGACATACAAAATTGACATATTTATTTAGGTGTCTAGTTCCATCATTATTAGTACAATTAGTAACAATTAAACCACTGCCATATTTACAAGACATTATTTTACTGTTGTTTTTGTTGTAATTTAATCTACACTACATGTAAGTTTGGGGGAGAGTTATAAAATAAGTTTTGAACTTCTTTCTCTCTTCTTTTCCAGTGCAATGTATTAGTAATACTGGTAACAAGGCCAGAAACTTATGTTTTTTGTTATATTCAAAATTCAAATGTACTTTAGTTTTGTTTTGTTTGTTGTCACTATTTTTGTATATATTGCATAATGTGGAAATAAAGATCATGAAATGAAAAAGTGAAATTTCATCAAAGCTCCTTCCTCTCTTTCTCAACTGTCCTTCTCCAAGTTGTTTTAGGTCGGCCGTCATCGTCTTTTCCAGCTTCCCTCCGGGGCCCAAGACAATGCGATTTTTGCATAATAATCATTCTCTCTGTTTAGCACATGCCCAATCCATTGGATCAATTGAATAAATTATTTTATTAATTGGTATTGTCTGTGGTCTGTGTCTGAAACCTGGAAGTCAACAAGTAAGCATCCACTAAATTAAGTACAAAGCAAAATTGTTTGGCATGAGCTGATATGGGTAAGGGGGAAATCAAACTGCTATTAATAGTACTAACCCTATCCCTAACGTTGAGCCTAATTATAATTCAGATAAAATTGTGAATATTTTGTGTCCACCAGAAGTTGGAACTAAATATCGGACTGTGTACAAACCAGGCTGGAGAGTTTGCCTTGCACGCGCAAGATCTTGCCCACACAGCTTGTTCAGCAGTTTGGCACCTGGCCAGCGCACAACTTGTTTGCCATAGATCTCGCCGCGCATGTGAAGCAAATTGGCCTTACTAAACTATGGTACTTTTTTTAATTTCTGTGAAATTTAGTCATCCTGGGCAGAGCATCGGCTAGAAATCACCGGTCACTTGCCCGTGCAAAATGAAAACATTCCAGTCTGGTGTATTGTGGGGACTGACCCTATAGTCCGCCAGTTTGGATAACGTTGCGTGGCCCTGCAAGCTGCCCACACTCTGGGGGACCTGTAGATGAAAACACATGAGGATCCCTATGAATACAAGCATAACCAAATATACGGGCAGAGCGTTCCTGCTAGTATAAGAACATGCTATCATACAAGGAAAATGTAATGGTAAATAAATACAAGGGGGCATGTTGGTATACCTAAGCTACCGGTGAAGCGAGATGTCGCAGGTAAACTAGTGGGATACGCCAGCACTAGGGGTAGGTTAATAGGATATACCAACATGACCACAGCAACAATCCAAGTAAGCCAGGAACATTCCAAGTAAGTTAGGAATGTGTTGCTGGTTGGTCGAATGACTGAATAAATGGATGAGCAGACAAAACTACCCGCGTGGTCGGCAAGGCAGGTGATGCTCATGTGCTGGGCAGAAGATACCCAGTGAATAGTTTAGTACATAATGTGCATCTTTACCATAAACAGTAATGCCATAGCCAAAGTACGTGACTTAATGAATGTAATAAGTAACATATACCAAGCAGGTGAGTTAGCTTTGGCACACACATAACGTAACATAACAAGATTACGGGCAAGGAAGGGTTAGTCACCCCATAAAAAGCCTAAACTAACACTACCACCACCACAAAAAAATTGAAAGAAAACAAAAAAGGCCCAGAGTTAGTAAAGAACTCATCAATGTTGACTTTGAAATCATGAACAGAATTGGAGCTAACCACCCACTCAGGCAAAGCATTCCACTCAATAACAACCCTTTGTGAAAAGCTTAAATGCCGAAAATCTATCCGTGAGAACTCTTTGGACAACTTCAAACTGTTACCATGTGTCACATGAGGATTAGCTGAAACATGCAAGAAATAACAGGAAGTCAAAGCATCATTACCACATAGGAACTTAAAAACCTGAATCATATCGCCACATACTCTTCTCAACTCAAGCGTGGTCAAACCAATAATTCGCAACCTAGATTCATAAGAGAGATTCTTTACTTCGGAAATAAGTCTAGTGGCTCTTCGCTGAACCTGCTCCAAAATGAACTTATTCTTCTCATAAAAGGGACTCCAAGCCTGAATAGCATACTCAAGGTGAGGCCCGATTATCTGCTTATACAAATTAAGAACAACCTTTCTACCAAGATAACAAAAAAATTATAATGGAAGCAAGCATCCTATTTGCCCTTGCAGCTGCAAAAGCACACTGTTTAGAAGGCTTCAGATTGCTAATAATGATAAGACCTAGATCCCTTTCTTGATCAACACAACCAAGATTTGAAGCATTCATGCTGTAATCAAAAGCCAAATTGCTCTGACAAAATGTATAACTTTGCATTTATCAACATTGAATGATACCTGCCATGTTTGGGACCAAGAAACTAACTTATCCAGATCAGTTTGCAAAAGTGAAGAATCCCTAGTATCATCAACAATCCTGTACAGCTTAGTGTCATCAGCAAATTTACAATTCCTGGAGCCGAGGGAAACATCAATATCATTAATGAAAATTAAGAAAAGTAGCAGAGCCAATACAGAACACTAGAGGAACACCAGTTGTAAGCTTCTTCCATGGAGTTACTTCACCATTAACAACAACTCTTTGTGACCTGTCAAGTAACTAAGAATATATCCAACTGGCACACTTTCCCACCACACCAAGCACTCTTGTTTTCATCATAAGCCTGCCCAATGGAACCTTATCAAATGCTTTTTTGAAATCACAATGCATAGAAGTATAGAACATAGAACTGATGTACATACAATATATAATATAACTTGCAAAGGTAATAGAATCACAAGGCAAAAGTGCACGGTATAATAAAGATATGATAACCATAAGTACATAGAAAGGCACTAAGAGAATATAAAGGTACTTGGATAAAGTAAAGCAACTTGGCTTGGCAAACTGGTTAGCTCCATATGATACCTCTTTTCTGCTGCAGCCAGAAATGAGACAATAATGCACATGTACATGTGGCCAGGAAAAACTGAATAAACAGCAAAGACCTAAGAACCAATCAAAACATTTCACAACACACAATACTGAACTGAACCTGGAACACAAATGGAATGTATAAGAATAACCTTTCTGAGAAGGATAAGTTCATTTTGGAGCAGGTTCAGCGAAGAGCCACTAAACGTATTCTCAAAGTAAGGAATCTCTCCTATGAATGTAGGTTGCGAATTCTTGGTTTGACCACGCTTGAGTTGAGAAGAGTACGTGGCGATATGATTCAGGTTTTTAAATTCCTATCTGGTAGTGATGCTTTGACTTCGTTATTTCTTGCATGTTTCAGCTAATCCACATGTGACACGTGGTAACAGTATAAAGTTGACCAAAGAGTTCTCACGGATAGATATTCAGCGTTTTAGCTTTTCGCAAAGAGTTGTTAATGAGTGGAATGGTTTGCCTAAGTAGGTAGTTAGCTCCAATTCTGTTCACTATTTCTAGGTCAACATTGATAAGTTCTTTACTAACTCTGGGCATCTTTGATGTTTATTTATTTATATATTTTTTTTTTTGTGGCTGTGGTGGTGTTAGTTTTGGCTTTTTATGGGGTGACTAACCCTTCTTAGCCCGTAAACTTGTTATATTAATAGCTACACACAACCTGAGACAATGCAACTGAGGGAAGTACCAAACTGCTACAGTACCAAGACAAACCTTTTGTGCCATGCACATAACAATGATTAATTAATTTTCCATACCGAGTATTAAAACACTTCGTTGGTTAGTGAGATACCACCTCACCTAGTATACACTAGCTACATGCAATGCAGTCACATAATGGCTAAAGCGAATACACGGTTAGAAGTTTATCTGAGCAGGCCTCTCTTTTGGTAGTCATTACCATTTTTTTCGTGGAAGTGCTTTATTATAATATGTGTATTATTACTGAAACAGGTTTGTTTTTTGCACATGATCCTCCCTTACGGGAACTCTGCAAGACTCCTGTACGGAGCATGGACGCCAAGCTATCATAGCAGATGCCAATCTCGTGCAACCGGTGTAACGTGCCCGGGTAGCCTACCTCCAGCTATCTCAGTCGTGCGCTCTACCAACTGAGCTACCTGGCTCCTGCTGCCTAATACTTCTACATGAAATCAAACATTACCAAAAAATTCTTCACTTCCGTATTGTCACCAGTTGATTTTACTATTTACTTTTCAAAACTGCAAATGATGTGTGATGCCTGACCGCAAGAACTTTTTTTCTTTCTTCAGCCATGTCAGCTTGGAAGTTGAAGTTCGTTCTGTTGCTGAATGCACACTACCAGAGAGCGTGACGTCATTCGTCCTATACTTACGTATACCTAGGCCGAAGGCCGAGAGTCGAAACTCCTATACCTCAGTGCGTGATACTTTTTAGTTCTCTTCCACCGATATTGGTTCCAGCTGAGGGCAGTAGATATGTCAATACATTGAAAATTGGAGTCAATAAAAAATAGGCAAACTGCAAATTTAATTTAAAAAATAAAAATTGAAATTTTTTAATATTAAATATTAATTATACTTATATTAGTTTTAATCATAACTTGTATTTCTAGCTAAGATTACCGTTCTTTTTATTTCTAGTAAGCACACAAAAACAACGTTTTCTTTTTACAGTACATGCAGAACGACAAAACTTTAACGCAGCGTTAGATTGTAGACAGGCATGTATCGCACGAACTTAGGCCTAACTGATAAGTATATTTTAAGAAAAATACTACGCGAACAACCTTTCTGATAAAGAATAAATAATTAAAACTAGTAGATGTCTTGAACAATTTCGGTAAACCTAAAATAATGTGCTATTTTAATTGTGCCAGTTGTTGTCGAAGTCTGAAACTAGCTAACGTATGTACCCCGTTAGTTTAAGTTAAACCCTAACTGACCGACGTAAACGCTGACAAATATGGGCAATGATTTTAGTTTTGATTTAGGAACAACAATAAGTTGCTTATCAAATCATATTTTATTCAGACATGTATGTAACGATTTATTGCTTTCACAAAGCGTTGCCGGGGTAATCTTGGGCCATTGTGTTGCCTTGCCAAGCTACAGTAACGTTAGTGTAACCTAGGCCTACATTGTGTGAAACCATGCACTTGCAATTTGGTAGCATAACGTTAGGACTATGTACATTACCATGGTATTGACTTGTAAATGTCTGTCATGATAAAAAGGCCATGCTTGAGACGCAGCATTACAATTGTTACCAAGGGTGGGTGGGCATGAGACCAATATAGGCCTAGGTCTAATTGGTTTTATAGTTGGTTATCAACAAAATACCCATCAAACAATGTCTAAACAAGCTGACCAACTGGCAGATAGGTGTGTATAAAACAAAGTAACTTAAGTGACAACTTGTTTAGATAGGTAGAGATACAGTAGATCAAATTGCTCACTTATTACTTTTATTTCTATTTTAATAAACTATTAAGTTTTCAATTTCATTCACATTTTTCTGTTCAACATCATTTACCAACAAATGCAAACCCTAAATTCATAAAGTTTAAAATAAAAAATAATCATAACACTCTTTGGAATAGGCCTATATGTTGTATTGCAGTCTGCATTTTTTATTCTGTGTATTACTTATTAAAGTTGCTTTCAATTTGTTTCAAAATTTTCTCAAGCTCTCAAGTTGGGAAGATAAGAAAGCTCCACTTGAGAGAATTTTGCTTCATGCAAATTCTCTTCTCATTGATAGGTAATCTTTGGTCCTGCTCTCATTTGTTTTTGCTTTGGTATCCAATGAACAAATTATTACAGTGCAATAGTATTCCAGCTTTTATGTTGTATGATTGTTAAAAAGCATTGACTGTACTACAGAGTATGACTATTTTTTGCAATGTAAATTAATTTTGTACCAGATATTGGTTAGCTAAATACCTGTATATCATTTTGTAGTATACAATACCCTGCCCAAATGTTTTCTGACTCCAGGCACATGTATAATGATTTTTCTTGGTAGTGGAATGTACTATTATCAGGTTATGAGGATATGACATGGTAATTTTAGTGTACCCTTTTCATACATACAATTTTGTCTGCCTAACCAAAAAAAGACACAAACCCCAAGTGAAAATTCAACATGAAAACCAGCAGACCAGGATTTTATTTGCAGTAAACAGACATGAAAAATTAGTCTTTTACTAGGCTTATCTCAAGTTTTTATACATAACATTTTGTCTGCCTAACCAAAAAAAAGACAAACCCCAAGTGAAAAATTCAACATAAAAACCAGCAGACCAGGCTTTTATTTGCAGTAAACAGACATGAAAAATCACACTGTCTTTTACTAGGCCTAACTCAGTTGAATATAAGCCACACTTTACAACCATTGGGATCTATGGTTGTTAGACTGCAAAGGAAGAACCAAAGATTTAGTTGATGTCTGTATCTTTCTTAAAAACTCATATTGTGAAATAATAACATACTGTGGTATATCTATACCTACATTAACATCACTTCACAAAGTTTGCTGATTTCAGCTAAAGCTGTAGTGATAAGTGGAGGACTTATGGGAGAACGTTCATCCACAGAAGATGTCTCATAAGGAAACTGTCAGGAATGTTTGTAAAGTTGATTACCAGTTGTTAAAGTTAAATTTATACAGGTGATCATTGCAGAAAATCAAAATTGTGATGTCAAAGCTTGTTACTTATTCTTTTGTAAATTTGTTACCTCAACAATAAAGTCCCAATTCCTCTATCATAAGTGTACATGGAAATTTATAGGAATGATTTTTAGAAGTTAATGGCAGAATAATGTGTTGATCTGTTTTTAAAAACCTGAATTAATACACCATTTCATGTAACCTGTACCAGTTATTTAAGTTAATTGATGTATATCTCCTGTATTATTTACAAATTATTCTTTCTTTACCCTACACACAATTGAATTATCTAACTGTTTAATGTGTTCCCTACAACACTACAAAGTTAATAGGTTTGAGATGGGTATGGCAAACTACCAATTCATTGGGTTGAACCACATAATATGATAATAAGAGTTAATAGCTTTTCCTGACAAAATGAGCCCAACTGTAACAATGATTGCATGTATCATAGAGCTAGTGTGTGAGTTATTTGCCTTCACCTTGTTTGGCATAAATAATGTTCCCTTCACAAATATCCAAATATGGGTTATTTCATTTCTAGTATCCATAAATTCTTTGCCAACTTTTGTTTAAATTCAAGCAGTATACACAACAAATCACCAGGCGAATTAAGTAGGTTTAGGCAGCTAATTTGAAGCAAATTATAGCCTAAATTCTTGTTAATGTTAGTTAAGTTCTAAATTGCATGTAGTCTTGCAAGAATGTAGCTATTAGTCATATCCCACAATACACTTTTTGACATTACTGGTGGCGTTCGTGAGGCCGCAGACCAGTAAACAACATCAATCCTACAATGTCAGCACACAGAAACGGGTTAAAGTGAAAGAAATTATGGCCAAACGATGATAGATGATTCGAATCCATAACTAAAAAGAATGTAGCCTTTTTTGTAGGCCTAACGTCTAGGTCTGAATTTGAATAGGTTAAGTTGGCAACTTGAATTCTTCAACCTTTTTCATACTACCCGATAATCCCGAGCCTAAACTGTATTTCAATAACTAGGCCTAGATCCGCCTTAATTAATATTACATTGTAAAATATTTAGGATCACAGATGTCTGACTGCGTAGGCCTAGCTTTTATAAAATAAAAACAGGCAGACTACAATTACTACGGGACCGGGGGTGTACAGGTGGCTAGGACCGGCCCATCGCTAACGTTATTCGTTAAATAGGCCTATTCTGTTGGCCGACCTTTACCAACTAGGCTAGGACCTAGGTGTAATGCACCTTTCTATCTGCCAAGTTCAGACGTAAAACAATGAGTAATAAACACATTGGCATCGTACCGTACCGGTATCGCGAAAAGTATCTACATTATTTGCATGGTTTGTTAATTTTTTTCGCACTTGTTCCATGGATGACGTCAAAATCAAAGTTGTTATATTAATGACTTATAAAATTATTGGCTTATTGAACTAAAAGTGCATACAAAGTAAAGATAAAATTTAAATGGTTGTAAAAAAAATTTAAATCAACAATTTCTCTAGAATATTTAATTTACACATTTCTTTGGTATGTTCTATTTTTGAAATGCTTGACTCTCTACTGCCCTCACTTGGAACCAACATGGGTGGTTGACTTAAAAAAGTATCACGATTTTGTTACACTGTAGGTATAGGAGTTTCGACTCTGCCTTCGGCCTATATGAAATATAGGCCGAATGACGTCACACTTTCTGACACTACCATCACACAGTCCACTCTGAAAATACCAGGCACAGTTGATAAAGAATAAATTCGATGGTGACGTTCAAGACTCGTAAAAGTAAAACACTGTTGACTAAATATGATATACATTGATTAATACTGTTAGGAGATCGGAGAAGCTCATCTGTTTATTGTTAGCTTTATTTTTCATTTCATTTATTCTCTCTGCGTACCAGGCTATTTTCCTTAGGTTTTTCATATTGTCCGTATCATAAAGGTTTGTTTTGCTCATATCCATTCCAATAATATTCTTTAAGTAGAAACAGTTAAAAAATATGTTCATAAGTATCTTCATGGTCACAAAATTCACATTTTATATTAGGGTAGCTGTTCTTGTAATTAGCTTTACCTTTAGTCATATTCAGCCTTAATTCAATTATAGTAAGAATTTCCATTAGTAATATATTTCTGTCTTTCAAAACCATGTTTTAGTTGAACTATGAGTTTGCTAGTTTTCTTTCTTTGATCCATTTCATTAGCAATTTTCTTTTTAACTTCTTTCTTCCATTTGCTTTTTGTATTCTTCCGAACATTATTTATATCAATATCAATTCCGTATTTTTCTCCTGATACCAACATCCAGGATAAACTTTATCTTTTTGTTCTATTAGTATTTTCCTTGCTGTTCTACTTTCGTCTGAGTTAAGTAAATAGTGTAATAACATGAGTTTCTTGTAATTAATAATTTGTAATATTGGCCAAAAACCTGCTCCTTTTAACAATCCCCAATATGATGTTGAACTATTTAAGTTGAAGATGCTGCAAATCATTATTTTTTGCAGATTTTCTAGAGCTTGTAGATTAGTCCAAGTTTCCAAGTTCCCGCACAGGATGCGAGAGTGGTTAGTTGAATTTTCTGTGGAAAAAAGTTACATGGGCTTGATGCATGAGAGACAACTGTAAAAAAAACACGCACTCCACTTGAATGAATTGGTCGATGAATGACATATTTATATTTATATTTATCCCGCAACATTTATAATATTTATATTGATCAATATTTATATTTATCCCGCAATAGGTCTTTGTCCGCTCAAGCAGTAGGCACCGCAAAATAAATGCTAAATATATGAATAAATAATATAATAGATTAATTCATATTTTTGAACTTTCTTTCTTCAGTTCTTTTTTTGCGGATCTTTATATGTTGCCGTCACGTGACAATTGTGCCTCTTAATATTTTTGAATTCTGTACATCTTGTAAATAAGAAAACGTTAATTTTAAACTGGTCTTCATAATCGTCGTCACGTCAAAATTATTGTGCATCTTTTAAGATTTTTGAAACATCTTTTGCATATATTCGTTAAGCGAAATTGATATTATCATGCCAGTTATTAAAGAATAATTGGTTATAAATCAGTCTCAATAAATACTACAAGAAAATTTCAAAAAGTAAATTCGATTGATTTGTCTTTCAGGCTCAGATATTGTTCACAGTATTAAATTGGTTTTTCTAGACATAAATTGTAATTTCTGCATATTTTTGAATTTTGGAAATCGTAATGGTCAGATATCGTCGATTACGACAACGAGTGAACACACAATTACAATGACGGGGTCGTCACCTGCGTATTCGGTTATGATAGTAACAATGCTATCACGAACGGCTTAATACGACCCGGACGAGAACACAGGTACGACGTACGACCAGACATAACATCGACAACCAAGTCAATGTCCACGGCCTTTGATAACCAGTTGTGGTGCACTGGCGTGTCTACCAAGCCCAGACCTGAACCCAGGGCCTCTTGGTCTGTAGACAGGTATGATAACCGCTACACCACAGTTAGTTGACAAGTCAGATATCGTGTTAACATGGGGAGTAATATACAATAAAATTCAGTCTTTCTGATTGGTCATACACAAATTACGACAACCAATCAATACCCGCCACGGAGGTGACCGTCATACATACACACAATGCGTACAGTATATACCTAATTAGAAACGATCTACAACCGGATGTGATGTGACAGATATGAATATCGCAATTTTATGAATTCAACTGAGACGAGATTTCGTTTTTTGCTTTTTCACGGCGGCTCTTTATGTATTGCCGTTGCGTGACATTTGAGCATCTTTTAAATTGTTTAAATTTGAAAAAATCTTAAGAAAAAAGGAAAGCATTTTTGGATCAAATTTTTACGTATTGCTGTCCTTACGTGATGATTATTAATTTATGCATCTTTTCAATATTTTGCAAAATGCTTGCATATTTTGAAATTTTTGAACAAGTTTGGCACGATTTACAATACTATTGCAAGAAATTATACATATGACAGCTTGGGCTTTGAAGTTCATTGGCAAATTTACATATTACAAACATCGTCCGATCAGAATGATTTTAACATACATATTCTATACATATTCATCAAACTTAGCTGTTGTAATTGATAAAATATCAGCGGAGCTATGGCTCAACAAAGATCAACAAAGTCACCGAACTTGTAATATGCAAGCACATAAAACGGGTAAAAAAACAAATGAAATGTATCTTTAATAAAAAAAAAATCATGTGGTGAAATAATAAAGACGCCAATTTAGCCAGTCCGATTGAGACCACAACTTTTTTGCTATTGTCTTGGAAACACGTGTACACAGATTTTCAAAGCAGTTTTCCTACGATGAACTGGTATGTGTGTATAGGAATGCTAAGTAAATGAATCTCAACTGGAATTTTCCTCTGGGCAACCGTGGCAACCAATAGCCTATAATTTTCAGAAAAATAGAAAACAGAGATGTTAACAATTATCATTCGTATCGACAGAAGTATCATTTATTTTGAACTGAAACTTTCAGTTTGCGCAAAAAAAAAATCAATTTTGGACTAAAAAGCTTAAATACAGGCTTAAATATTAACCAGAAATTGCAATTAGTGCCAATCCCAAGATAGGTGTAGATGTGTTTTTATGGACGTAAACACCAACAACTATCAGTTCGACACACCCCTGCCCATCGAATCATGCTTGCCAAGGCTCATAGGCGTACACTTTTGTTTAGGGGGCAGGGCAGAACAATTTTTCCCGAATTCTCCAATCTTGCCCTAATTTATCACAGTTCATGAATATACTCATAATAAACACAGTTCATGAATATACTCATAAAATCCACATTTCATGTTGCCACAATGCCAAATCATCTGCTTTTAAACAAGTGAACAAAGCTTTTAAAGATCATATTTATATCTAAACAAAATGGTAAATCAGTTTTGCCCGAACTTTACTAACTAACTACTTAAAATCAGAAAATATTTGAGTTCATGACCAAAATATGTTCACACTGTCACACAATTTGACACATAAATGTGTGGCACATGATAAATTCTCCGAATTCCATCTTTTAACTTTCTGAATTTTCGCTTAAAAATATTCAGTTAAGAATTTGGTTACTTATTTCTATTTTTTTCTATTTTCTTTTATTCAGAAAATATTTAAGTCAATTTTTTTAACACAGTTTTGCCTAAATGTTGATAACCATTTCCCCAGAATTCTCCCGAAAATGTTGGGGGCAGTTTGCCCCTGCCCCCTCCCCCCCCCCTCTAACTTATCACCTTCACTCCGTACGCCTATGCCAAGGCTAGACAGAGGATCTGTAAAGCACTTTATTACTGATACTAGCCTTTACACATTCCTCAAGGCACTGCTTTACCAATAGCTTATACACATTCGCTGAATGCCCGATTTCATTTAGGGCCTAAGTCTTAGAACTAATTAGTCATGTGCCACCTTGTCAAGATGAAAGGTATTTTCAGAAAGTGAAAAAGACAAGTTGACATGAAAATAACTACTTCTTAAAAAATATTGAAAGAGTAAAATTTTACAAGGTATATATTGTGAAATATATAACTAATATCATCAAATTAAATTTTGTAAGTATATTTCAATAAATGTATCATTTAATATGAAACTGGTAAATTCGCGCAACTGCTAAGGTAATGAGGGAATTGTATAGGCCACAGGCCTACCCACAATTAGTGAGATAAACACCTCACTCAGTAGGCACTACTTGCAAGATATTACTTGCATACGAAGTGAGACAATGGGCAATTCCAGAAAATATGTGAAGAGGTGGGGGAGTGGGGAGATTCGGTGACAGGGATTGGGATTAAGGGTCAGGTGGGTGGGTGAAGTGATTGGGATTAGGGTTGGGTGGGTAGGTAAAATGACCAGGATTGGGACTAGGGATGGGTAAAATAATTGGGATTAGGAATGGGAGGGTGGGTAACATGACCAGAATTGGGTTTAAGGGTGGTTGGGTGGGGAAAATGACCAGGATTGGGATTAGGTGTGGGTAAAATGATCGGGGTTAGGGGTAGGTGGGTGGGTGAGTAAAATGACTGGGATTGGGATTAGGGGTGGGTGGGTGAGTAAAATGACTGGGATTAGGGGTAGGTGGGTGGGTAAAATTACCGAGATTGGATTTAGGGGTGGGTGGTGGGTAAAATGACCGGGATTAGAATTAGGGGTGGGCGGGTGGGTAAAATGACCGGGATTGAAATTAGGAGTGGGTGGGTGGGTACAAGTGATATGTCACCGACCTCCTCTTTTCACATATTTTCTGGAATTGCATGATACTCTCGTAATGTTGAAAACCACTCAGACAGCAACAAATATCATAATCATAAAATAAAAACCTTTCTTAAAACTGACAGAGGTACTTATGAGTATGATTTTGATTTCAATACAAGATTACCATCTTGCATTGTAACTTTAAAGTATCTTTCAAAATAAATTACAAATGAAATGATGAACATTTTGTATGTAAAAAACATATAAATTACGGAAGAAATGACATTCCGATCACTTCACACATCCCTCACTTATGGAAAAGCATTAGCAATTAGTGTGTGTATCATATGAGTGTGCTAGCAACTGTTAATGCTACAGTATTTTCAGAATGCTAAAATGTTATTATTCGCATTCACGTGCAGTGTTGATTTAATGCTTTAGGTCCCTAAAGTTGACTTCACCAACGCTCGTATGTTTGGCAGCTTTTGAACTACTTAGATACATTCCAACTTGGGGCTATTCGAAAGGTATATCAGGAGTAAAGGCACTTGCACAAAACGCAACTTTTCATAGTTTTCTTGATTAAAATCACGCCCAAAATGTTAGTGAACGGCTCATTACAGTATTATACAGTATTATAGAAGAAGTTATAAAAACAGTGGGTGTCCTGAGGAGCTTGCTAGATATAAGGATCATGAAAAGTTCGCAAAGGCTTTGATAAGGGATGATAAAGTGCTTTTTGAAAAATGTTTGTTCAAAGAGGTTAAGATTAATCCTAAGTCATTTCTCTCTTATGTTCGCTAAAAGCAAAAAACCAAGGACGTTGTTGGTTTCTTCAGGGAAATGATGGTGTTACTATCAATAGTGGTAAGAATATGGCTGAGGTTTTGAATGACTACTTTGTATCTGTTTTTACCAAGGAGTCCTCCAAACCCCCTAATCAACCCCTGGTTCTCTGATGACTGCAAAACCGCCATCAAGAACAGGAAAAAAGGCCCTCAGGAACTTCAAAACTAACCCAACCACCCACAACCTCAACCTCTTTCGCATCAGCCGTGCCAAAGCTAGGCGCACTATCAAGGACAGTAAAACCAACACTTGGACGACTTCATCTCTTCTCTCACCACCAACACCCCGACTAAGAAGATTTGGAGAATGGTTAACAGCTTCCAAGGCGAGGTGGGCAAGTCTCCCATCTCCCATATGTCCTGGAATGGCTACCTTCTCACTGCAAAAATGGACATCATTAACCACCTTGCCGCCTCTTTCAGCAACATCTCGTCCTTGGCCAACTACTCCAATGCTTTCAAAATCAAAACAGCTCACGATGAAGTCCGGAGTATCATCTTTCCTTCCGACAATTCCGAGAGCTACAACACCCCTCTCACCCTTTCTGAATTAAACCAAGCCAACCACGACGCTGGCTGTACCTCCAAGGGCCCAGATAACATCCTCTACCAGCTCCTGAAACACCTCCCCAACAAGGCCACCACTACCCTCCTCACCATCCTCAACCACATTTGGTCCTCACACTCCTTTCCCCCTATCTGGAGGACAGCTATTGTCACCCCCGTCCTTAAACTGGGAAAGGACATTACTGACCCCTCCAGCTACCGCCCCCTCCAGCTACCGCCCCATCGCCCTTACCTGCTGTCTCTGTAAAATTATGGAAAGAATCATTAATCAGAGACTAAACTGGTTCCTTGATACCAACAGAATCCTCTCCCCTCACCAGTTAATTATGCTCCACCGCTATCCACGAATCCTTTGCAAAAAAGGAACTCTTCTTTTTTTCGACCTCGAAAAAGCTTTTGACACTACTTGGAAATATGGCATTATCCACAAACTTCACACCATCAGCCTCAGAGGCCATCTCCCCATCTTTATTCAAAACTTCCTCTCACCCAGGCAGTTCCAAGTTCGTATTGGCCACACCCTCTCCAACCCCTATCCCAAAGAAGAAGGCATCCGCCAAGGCAGCATCCTCTCTCCCACTCTCTTCAACCTGGGCATTAATGACATTGCGGACAACCTTGGCCCCACATCAAACGTACCATCTACGTGGAGGACTTCACCATCTTCTACTCCTCCCCAAGCTTTCCCCTTATCGAAAATTGATTCCAATTCAGCCTTAACCAGCTGCAAGTCTGGTGCAACAATAACGGTTTTAAATTCTCCAAAGACAAGACAGTCTGCATGCACTTCTGTCATTTCAACAACCTCCACCCCAACCCGAACCTCGTGCTCAATGGCAATCCCATCCCTAAAGTTGAACACACAAAGTTTCTTGGTTTAACTCTAGACCCCTGTCCTACAAGCAACACATCACTAACCTGAAACTTAAATGCAACAGCTCCCTCAACATTCTCTGCCTCCTCTCCAACACCACTTGGGGTGCGAATCGCCATGCTTTCCTCAAAATCTTCAGGCTCACCATTTGTGCCAAGCTTGACTACGGCAATATTGTCTACTGTGCTGCTCACACCTCATACCTCAACCACATCAACACCATCCAAAGTGAAGCCCTCAGGCTTTGTCTAGGTGCCTACAGGACCTCCCCAATCACCAGCCTTCACGTTAAAGCCAACGAATCCCCGTTCTATTTAGATATAGAAAGCGTAGCCTCTCCTATGCTTTTAGAGTCCTCACCAACACCCAGAACCCTGTTTGCAGCCTCATTAGGTACCCCAATTTCTCCACCCTTTTTGATAGGACTAAAACCCTATCCCTTCCCTTTAGCTTACGCATTAAATCTTTCATCTCGGCATCATCCCCGCCACTCTCGGCACCTTCTCCTGGCCCACTTTTCCTCCTTGGGCCACCCCCCTTTCTAACCCACAATAAACTTTTTGACATACTGGTGGCATTTACAGTGGGTTCTTGAACTTTTCATACATGGAGTAACTATTGAATGAAGGTTCACTCTCAAAAAATATCCTCTGATTCGCGAACTTCCGACGTGAATGGTGTCATCTACAGTAAGTTATAAATTAATGTGAAGGTGTGATAAAGTTAAGGCTACCAAACTTAGGCCCACTGTCGATAGTGCAAAATTCACTCCAAGCTTGCTATCTATGGAGGCTACCTTTCTTGCTTTAATTCGGCCCTACTAAAACATGCCCGAAAGACAAAATATGCTCGGGGCTATAAAAAACACGCCCAGAGCAAAACTGGTACTGCTTAATGTTAAAATTTTAGTTATTTACCAATGGAAACATTTTATTTACTTCAAATGTAAAAACACTTGCTTTTTTCTGCAGCAAATTAGCAGCATGTGGGTATCTAGGTACGGTACACCATCTAGTCTATTGATCGGTCGATGCCACTGCTGCAATTCTATCTTGCAATCTTTCAAATGGTGGTACACTCTTAATTGGTGAATCAGCATTCAAAACTGAGTGGAATGTTGGAAGATGGAACGGATAAATTGATATCGATTGAGGCTAACCACTATGTATAATTTTCATACCATGGTTTATAGCCTCTTTTTTTTTTCTTCAGTGAAGTTTGTTACCTTGCAAGGGAGCAAACTCAAGGAGAAGGCACTTTATATGATGTACATTTGAGAGAACAACTGGTACACATTCTCGAGAAAATGACTGGGACGAAAAGGACTTCTTCTCTCCCTACCCCCTCCCATGTGGAATGGAGAACCTTTATTTCCCTATTTGCAGGGCTTAAACCCTTAAATGATGATGCGGTTGTGACACGACCTATTGGACATGCACTTTTCAAAAAATTATTTTGCTTCGTCGAATAGGCCCACAACAGTGATTCTGGTATCATTTGAAATAGCCCGAATTGTTCTTTCAGAAAATATAACTTTTTGATGGGGGGGGGTTAAGTCAAAGATTTTTAAGAATTTTTTTTTTTTTTTTTTTTAAATGCTAAAAACTAATGAAAAAACGATTTAAAAACAACAAAAAATCTTACTTGCCACACTTCTAGACCTAGCTTTTGCTTGAATAGCTGTGAACAACTGTCCAAGACATCAAAGTTTCCATTTCCAGTCAAATTTTGTTTGCCCTTATCATCAATATCTTTTTTTGGCAAATGTTGTGCATAATTTAAAGATTTTTGGCCTTTTTAAGACCAATTTTTGAAAGATATATATTGTGATGACAAAAAGAGCAACTACCCCCTCTATTTTATTTAAGTTTAAAAACAAATCCATATACAGAAACATACTGAAAATTCCCATATATGCAGTCTGATGTAGCGGATAATGTGTGAGCTGGCAACGTGCACCCCAGGTCTGAATACTGGCTGTGTGCGTGGCTTTGTTTTTCTCGAGTAATTACAGCAGTGATTATTTATTATTTATTT
This sequence comes from Chiridota heheva, assembly GCA_020152595.1. Lineage (NCBI taxonomy): Eukaryota > Metazoa > Echinodermata > Holothuroidea > Apodida > Chiridotidae > Chiridota > Chiridota heheva. Next base: position 1,616,699 of record JAIGNY010000432.1, on the reverse strand, counting down.
TTCATTGTTTTTGCATGTTTTGCTTTAAAAAAGAAAAAAAAAAATTTCATATCATCACTGGTATCATTGGAGAGGAAATTTCACAAACAATCTAAATATGTAAAAAATCCTCCATTTTCATTATTCACAAGAAAAAATACAAGCTCAAAAAATTGGCCTAATTTTGCCTAAAATTTGCAAATTTGCATATTTATGTCGATATTTTCTTTATTTTGACTTTTGACATATTAATGTAGATGGGACTTTAATGCTAAAATATAAAATGCTCATATTTTAATAACCACATGTTTTTTTTTCATATTTGGTACAGTTATGATGTAAGCTGGTGAGTACATGTTGATAGTACAAAAATGTTGAATGTCATTAATGTGCATAGTGGACATAACATATGCATAGTGGGTGGGGCTTAACATGATTTTCTTGAAAAGAGCTTGTGAACACAGTATCTCAAGAATGACAGATGGAATTCAGTTCATATGTAATACACAGATAGCCCATGAGTAGGCGGAACTTAATGTTAAAATCTATATTGCTCATATTTTAACAACCGCATGTCTATTTTGTTTCATATTTGGTACAATTATGATCTTAGCTAGTGTATAGGCCTACCTGGTACCAAACTGTTGAATTTCATTCATGTGCATAGTGGGCTTAACATGATTTCGTTTAAAAGAGCTTGTTAACACATTATCTCAAGAACGATACATGGGATTCAGTTCATATGTGGTTTTCCACTGATATGCAGAATGATATGTTGATGTCAAGCTCAGAAGTTTGTCTTCTCGTCATTCACACCTTCTCCCCCACCCAAAAGTGGTCAATGGCGCTCAATGTCTATCAGATGAAGACTTAAATGACGGTCCCGATGGCAGGGTTCCTCACCCCCTGCCTGATTCTCTAATAATATCTCAAAAAGAGCAGGGTGAAAACCCAGTGTTCATCCACTTCCGTTCTCGTCAAATTCCATGTTCATTCATGGCTGCGTGATTGACTCCACTAGGAGTGTTTAAGCAGTATTCATTCAGATGCAGATGATACAGGTTCATTTGCAGCCAATCAGCTATGAGGTCATGAACTTGAAGTAGGCCTACCCTACCTTTTGCACAACCAAAAATTAGTGTAGGAAATATAGTACATGTTAGGAACACGTGTGCATAGGCCTACGGGACTAGTGTAATAGGCTGTATAGGGAAAACAAATTTTGTTGAATTTTTGCTTTGTTATTGAAAACCTTCATTGAACTGTTAAATATCACGAGAAAATTTCCTTTCAAATCTATTATCAGCAAAAGCATCCATGCCTCACTCTTGTCTTTATCAACTGCTGCTGCAGGGACTGCCACTCTCGGGGGGGTTTATTCAGTCATATCAGATGCTGTTCTACCAACTCATGTAGTAATAGCGCAATGTCTCACATGGCTGATGATGTACAAATTATATACATGAGCAATAAGCGTATGAAGTATTGGTATTACAGCTGTAATAGATATAGATTTTGTTTTGGAAAATTATGATGTTAGCATATGCTTTGGAAGAATTCAAAGTTTTTGGTTGCAATGATAATAGCATAACAAACATATGCACTCATGCTGGTGTATGTATGTATGTGTACATGTCTGTGACAACAAGCTTGTATCTCAAGTACGATACACTGGATTCATGTGGTACACAGATAGCCCATGGTCTGTAGATGTTCCCTATTGTTTTTCGTAGTGATGTCTATATTTAGTGAATAATGTAATGTAATCATTAAAACTTTAATTCTACTACTAAATAGTATTATGGGAGCTGCCATTTTGATTTCAAAACATGCTGTCATTATGATGTCATTAGCCCAGCAAAAAAAATTCTTATGTAAGCCTGAGGGTCAAGGAATGTTTTGTGTATGAATGAAATTAACAAAATATTCTCTTAAAACTTTGTGTCTCTTCATTTTGGAATAAAAACTTTAAACACATTTATAAAGAAATACATTAAATTCCTTGTCCCAATTGGGAAAATTATGTCATCATGCACAATATTTATATACAAAATTAAACAAAATGGCAGCCTCCATGTGTCAATTTCAAACATGGATAACTTGAGATAGAAAAAAGATTTTGACTTGCTGTTTTTGGTAGTTGGTCAGGATTTGTATCCTCTATCATATGAAATAATGATTGTATCAGACTGTCTCCTTTAATGTTAAAATGTGTAATCATATTTTAACAATTACTTGTCTGTTTAATTCTATATTTGGTATAAATATGTTGTTAGCTGGTATGAATATGTTCATGGAATTTAAATGTTGAATAGCATTAATATGCATAGTGGACGGGGCTTAATATGATTTTGCTGAATAGAGCTTGTAAACACAACATCTCGAGCGCTATATATTTTCATGTTATATGTAATACACATAACCCATAGTTTATAGGTGTACCCTATTACTGTATATTGGTTTTGGTGGTGATATCATCCATATTATAATGGGTATGCAGGACTTAATGTTAAAATCTTGAAATGCTTGTATTTTAACAACCTCATGTCTGTTTTGTTTCATATTTTCGTTACTTGTACAGTGGTTCTCATATAGTAGTTCCGCATCTTTTTTCTTTTCTTTTCTAGTTGCCTCGGGTCTCCCAACCCTTGGTATTTTTTCCATGATGATCAAATGTTTCTGCCTTGAACTTGACTCTCTCTCCCCTCCATGTGACCTACCTGCTACCTCCATTGACCATTCCTCAGCCCCAGTCCCCAACATTTTAATCATTCAGGCCACCAACAAACCAGATAGTTTCAAAAGAGTTTCCCCCTTCTTCATACACAAGTTGCTCCACGTTCTTGTCGGCAGGCACCCTCCCCAAGGTTTCTACCCTCAGACCCGGTGATCTTCTGGTGCACTGCACCAGAGACACTCAAGCCACCACCCTCCTCACCACCAAAACTCTAGCTAATACCGGTATTAACATAAAAGGCACTCCCCACCGTTCCCTGAACTCCATCAAAGACGTTTTCAGAACCAAAAACCTTGCCTACTTGACCAATGAAGACGTTGTTGAGGAACTTGCCAGCTAACACATCACTGAGGCCCCTTGTCTTGTCCTCAAAAGAGACGGTGCCGAAAACATCCACCAATACCATCTTACTGACTTTTGCCACACCAACTCTTCCCTCCTACATCACTGCCTGTTATCTGAGAATTCCAGTCGCCCCCTACATTCCCAACCCTCTCCGTTGTCATAAGTGCCAGAGGTATGACCATGGGAAAATCTCCTGCCACAGCCAAGCGCGTTGTGGTAACTGGAGCCCTGGACCATGACAGTGCCTCTTGCACCAACACCACACACTGCACCAATTGTGACAGTACTCACTCTCCCTGCCAACCATCCCTCCTTCTGAAAAGACTGCCACACTTGGCTTTAAGAAAAACAGATAACAAAATTAAAAACCCTGAATCCCAGCACCACTTACCCAGAGGCCAGGAAGTAATTCCGTGCTTCCCTCCACACCAAACCTTCCTACTCGAGCACAGTCTCCTCAAACACTTATACCCCCTCCCGCCCCTAACACATCTAAAACTGACTCACATGCCCAAACCGACCTCACCTGGCTCTTCTTACTTAGTCCTAAGCCCATCGCCTTTGCCAACAACCCAACCAGACCTATTACACAAAACACCTCCACTACCACCTCTCTCCCCAATCTTCTTTTTCTAAGACTCCTCCCCGTTCCCTACCCCAACACCTCAAATGCCATCAAACTAAAGCCAAGCTGGCCATCAAACAACAAATCTTGGCTTAATGTAAAACATTTTAAATGCTCATATCTTAACAACTACATGTCTGTTTTGATTCATACTTGGTCTATTTATGTTGTTAGCTAATGTGTACATATTTATTGTTGAATATCTTTAAAATACATAGCGGGCTGGGCTAATATGGTTTTGCTGAAACAAGCTTGTAAACACTTAACACAGTAACTCAAGGACAATACATTCGATACAGGTCATATGTGGTAAACAGATAAGCAACCCATTGTCTGTTTTTTGTTCCCTATTGTTTTTTGGTGGTGATGTCATATATATTACCTAGGGATGGGGGGGTATTGTGAAGTTATTATCAATATATTAATGTTGTCACTTATTGTGTACATATTGCCAACAGGTTCTATCACTTTATTATCACTTTATGTGTGCCTTAACCCTTCAGTGCTCAACGGATCGTGCGATGACCGGTTTGGACATGCACTTTTCCAAAAATTATTTTGCCTCATCAAATAGACCCACAGCAGTGAGCCTGGTATTATTTTAAAGAGCTTGAATAGATCTTTTACAAAATGTAACTTTTTGATGGTGGTTATATTGAAACCTTTTTGAGAAAAAATGTGTCGAAATAGATAAAAAAAAAAAAAATGTACAAAATTTAACAAAAGAACAATTTTTGATTTGCAAAAACTTACTTGTTATACATCCAGACCTTGCTTTTGCCTGAATACCGACGAGGACACCAATGCATCTAATTCTGGTCGAATTTTGACTCCCCCTATCAATATATTTTTGGGGGAAAAGTTGTGCAAAATTTGATGACTGTTAGGTTTTTTGATCAAAGTTGTAGTTCCTGATTGTAATACAACTGCTGTACCCTAAAAATATTGTCAGGAAGCACATTTGATGTATTTTCAGTTAAAAACATAAAGAGCAAATACCTCCTCTTTGTTTATCGTGAAATTTAAGTATTTAAACAAATCCTCACACTGACACATACACATTCTAGTGTAGCAGCGACTTACAAAATTACAAAGTGTGCGACCCAGGTTCGTTTATTTTCATTGTTTTTGCACGTTTTGCTTTGAGAACAAAATTTAGACTGGTATCAATGGAAAGGAAATTTCACAAACATTCTAATTGTTTAAAAATCTCATTTCCATTATTCACAAGGAAAAATACTAGCTAAAAAAAGCTCAAAAAATTGACCTAATTTTGCGTAAAATTTGCAAATTTCTATATGTCAATATTTTCTTTATTTTGACTTTTTTTTATTGAAAAGTTTATTGTCTTAGCATTTATATAAACTAAACTTGTAGTGCTAGAAGACAAAAGGAAAGTTGTGAAAATTAAATTGAAAAAAAGTTCTTAAAATTGTATGCATGTTTTGAACTATGTGGGAGTTTCAGGGTTAATGTGAAAATGCTTCAAAGAAACTTGTAAGCACATCACCTACATGTCATATGTGGTACACAGATGAATTGTGAGCCGTATATGTGACCTTTTGTTTTGTTAGTGATGTCATGCAGCTGAGGTTTTATGTAAAATTCTTGAAACAGTGATGAATGTGCAACTGTGTTCATGTTTTGCATCATACTTGTACATGTAATGTCATCAACATATTCTATTTTATTGATATGCATGGTGGGCAGGGCTTTTGAATATATGTTATTTAGCATATTTCATAATATGCAATGCCAGTTAGTATAAAACTTGAAAATCAACCAACAATGAAAGACTGTATTGGAACCACTAAACACTTTGGTTTTCTGGTTAAATCATGTTAGCAAACATATGCAGTGAAGAAAAAATACATTTTGGTTAAGGTATTTCAAAAAAAATTATCTGTAGAGAAGAACAGCTGGTCTCGAATTAATTTCTTCATTTCTTTTGCAGCTGACAGTGTATTTTCACTATGAGGTTTCCACGCATGTCCAACACGGCTTTCTATGCTGTCGTAGCAGCTCTTCTCTTTGGTGTGTTTCTGACATTTTGGAACATTTATCAACTTTCTGTTCTACAAAATGATCACATGAAATCTTACCATGGAAGATCACAATCATCAGTTGGTGCTCAGAAAGGACCATCAAAACAATCTCTTGATCAACAAATTGTTTGGGTCCATGGTAAATATGTGAGTATTTTTGTAAGTGGTATTTTATCCTTTTCACCTTGACCTTATGCGAGTTAATCTTTTAGCACCATAGGAATCTTACATACGACCGACCATCAGTCAAAGATAGAATACATATGACTATCAGTCAAAAAGTAGAGATGAAAAAAAGTGAAAATAAAAGTACTTAAAGTAAGGAATAAAAATTAAAATATAAGATCTAACAATGCAAAAGGCAAAAACTAATCAGATCAGACTAATACTGTGAAATAAAATAACTAACATGTATATCAAAACAGTTGAACGATAAGAAAAAGCCTGAAATAATTTACATAAAACAATAAGAATACGTCAGGTACGATAAAAGGAATACAAAATAAACACTGTAGAATTATATAAAATGATTAGAAATCATATTGAAAAAACCACAACTAATTACTTATATATATAAAAGTTACTTACAGTAAGAAACAAGAAATGAAATATAAGATCTAAAAATACAAAGGGCAAAACTTAATTATAAGACTAACAACATTATAAGATAGGCATAGGAAATACCTGTATATCTAAACACTTTAACAATATAGATACCTTAGCTGTGGTGATAAAAGGAATATAAAATAAACTGATTTGATATATAAATACATTAAAAAATAAAGATAACTATCACTTAAATGAATTGAAGGGTATGATAAAAAGATTTTTTTTTAGATTTTTCTTAAAACGAGTTGGGCAAGTTTCACTACGGAAGCACTGATAAATGTTAACTTTGTGAGAGTGATTAGTGTGTAAGAGTGCACAATTTCAATTTGTGATCTATTAGAAAAATGAACTAGACATTTGAAGTTAGTAAGTCTCGCCTGGCATATATTTTTGATTTTCTCATTTTACAATAGTAACAATGTAGTGTTTTTACAAAAAACATAGATAAGAGAAGAAAAAAATGTTAAGGCTTTTATGGTCATGGTTGACAATTGTAAGTATCAACCCAGGTAATTAATAATGCAAACAAAAACCCCAACTATACATATCTGACCTGGCTAAATCTGTTCCACAAAACTCTATTGCTATGTAAGTAATACAATTAATATGAGCACAATACTTTATTTAATTTACTTTAGTCTTATCTGACCACATCCTCACTACTTTAACAGATATGTATAAGCAAATACTGTATTTTGATTGTTATGCAAATATGCTAACTTAAAGGAACACAGAACTCCCAGTGCTCATCCATAAGATCTAATGCTTTCGATACCTGCAGCAGTAAGATTTGTGAATATACATGTAGACCATTCCTAACTTAGTAATGCGCAGTCTAACAATCTGCATGGAATCTATTATGCAATAACCTGAGCACTTAATATGCACACAATTCACCTTACCATTCAGCGTAAACAATTGTCTTGGCATATATCATTTGTGTAAATAACAACACCACACCCACCCTAATTTAATTTAAAAACATATTTCCATTGTTATGCAAATAAGCCAAATATGCTTATAAGTATGCACCCCCAAAAAAAAAAAAAAAGTAACTCATGCTTATTTATTTCTCTACCCATTGCCACTTTACGTGACTCTACACCATTCATAATTTAAGTTGATTGCACAAAAATCTAGTGTTATGCAAATAATCTAATTAGTATGCACACTACATCTCACCATTAAGTGTAAACAATGCTCTTCTCATAAATTATCATTTGTGTAAGCAAAATCACCTCACCCACCTTCATTTAAGAGATATCATTGATACAAATGTGTTCATTGTTATGTAAATGAGCGATTTTGTATGCATACACAATCCCACAGTCATGATTATCTGAACAGTACAAATGTCCTCTACTATTGTGCCAAGTTACATGAATGTACACCATTCATAACTTAAGTTATGAGCTCATGTTAACCATTTGTGGCCGCCGCCACCGTCCGCCGCTGCCGCCACCGTCCGCCGCTGCCGCCGCCGCTGCCGCCACCGTCCGCCGCTGCCGCCACCGTTCGCCGCTGCCGCCGCCGCCGCAGACAGGATGACTCTTGTATTTCTTTCGTTGCAGGCAAAAAGAGAATTTGTCAGTGGTATGTATCATTGCATACAGTATGTTAGAAAACCATATCAATCATTGGCATGTATAAACTATTTTGTGAAATATTTGTTTGGCTCTTTGTTTAACAGATAGAGAGAGGTTACCTGAATCATGTAATTGAAGTATTTGAGAGAATAGGATATACAAGAGGTGGGGCAGAGTCAGACTGGGACGTGCTTTGGGCTCATGATTACCCATTTACACAGCTCCAAGAGGTCATCAAAAACCTTAAGCCACATCAGAAGGTACACTTCATTTTTGTTGTGTTTAAGCTTGCTCGGTTTTGAAACACCGTTTTAACCTAATAAAAGATACATGAAAATTATTCAATTGATTTTTTAGCTGAACAACATTGAGGTTATAGAGTGGGAAGAATGTTTTAACTTGTGTCTCCCATTTTTGGAATGTATCTAGTCAGAGGTTTTTGGCCAAAGACTTCTGAAATTTGGCAGGATTGAAGAGCAGGGTGTATTCAGGTTTTAAATTTATTGCTTTTTATCCCCTAACCAACAAAGTTGGTGAAGAGGGGATATAGCATCTTTGCCATCCGTCCATCCGCCGGTCGATCCGTCTGGCCTCATGCATTGTTCAGCTACTAGGGAACAAAAAATTGTTGCCCTAGGAAAGGGAATAACTATTTTTATGAAAAGAAATTTACAAAAAGTACAACAAATGCATTCCAGACTTCAAGCAGCAATTAAAGGATTTATTCTGAGATGAGAAAAAAGTTGAATAATAGAACTGACGACTGATTAGAATTTATATTGAAGTGTATTGGGAATGAATAGGAAAAAACAATAAGGTATTGCTGGAATAGAATGCAAACATAATAATAAACTCTCAAGTTATTCTACAATATATTTTCATTCTGATTTGTTGGATAGATCAGCCTTCTTTGGTTTATAAGTGGAAAAAGTTAAGTATGTTTCTATTGGAAGTGTCAGATTTAAGTTAAGGCTGAGTGGGGGGGGGGGGCTGTAGTGCAATGGAGTGAGTGGATGTTATAGTGAAGGTTGGAATGATGAGTTGGTTAAGAGTATATTTGGTAGATGAGTGGATGGCAAAAGGTTGGTTGGGGTAGTAGGTGAATGGATGATGGTAGATGAATGGAGATGTTAGGTGAATGTGGGATGGTAGGTGAATGGGGGATAGTAGGTGAATAGGGGATGGTAGGTGAATATTGATGAATAGAGGATGGTAGGTGAATGGAGGATGGTAGATGAATGGAGGATGGCAGGTGAAAGGGGCATGTTGAATTGATAGAAGTGAGGGGTTGGGAGTTAAAGGACAAAATGTTGGGTGGAAGATGGTAGAATGATTGGTAGATGTTGGAATTAGGATGAATGTGGCATGGCAAGGTGGACAAGATGGGATGAAATGTAGGACAGGTAGGGATGGCATGTGGGACAGGGTGCAATGTGGGACAAGGAATCTTGGGATGTGGGACATTATGTCATGGCAAATAGGACAGGTTGGGTTAGCATGTGAGACAAGATGGCATCTTGTCTTGATTTCAGGTGGGATAGCAAGTGGAACATGATGGGGTAGCATGTGGGATAGAATAGAATGGCCTATTGGACAGGGTGGGATGGCACATGGTACATGGAAGGATGGCATGTGGGACAGGGTAGGATGGCACATGGTATAGGGTGGAATGTTATGTGGGACAAGGTGGCATGGTATATGGGACAGGGAGGGATGGTATGTGGGACAGGGTAGGATGGCACATGGTTTAGGGAGGAATGTTATGTGGGACAAGGTGGCATGGTATATGGGACAGGGAGGGATGGTATATGGGACAGGGTAGGATGGCACATGGTTTAGGGAGGAATGTAATGTGGGACAAGGTGGCATGGTATATGGGACAGGGAGGGATGGCATGTGGGACAGGGTGGCATGGTATATGGGACAGAGTGGCAAGGCATATGGTGGCATGTCATCTTGATTGCAGGTGTGATGGTATATGAGTCATGTGTTAAAATGGTATCTGGATTTCATGTATGATTTCCTGTAGGGAGGGATATAGCATGGGACATGCAGAACAGAGGGTGGGATGGCGGTGTTGCATAGGGTGGAAAGCATGTTATTAGTAGCAAGGGGATTTGCATCGTTTGCGATGTCTGGTATCATGAGATATGGTCTTTTACATTTTACACATTTTCATTATATTTTGCAGTGAAAATGTCTACTGTTGCATAATTAATTGCCTACAGATGACTATTCACAACACAGAGTTACCACTTTGTTCACACTACAGTGCACAATATCCTCTGTTGTGTGGACAGCATGGAAAACTATCCCTGTTAAACACCCTCGCTGCTTATTTTTGCCTGAGTCACAGTGACTTGTATTCATTGTTGCAATGTAAATTAAATTTGCAAGCTAGTTTGTGCAGAGTTTCTTCAATTTAGGTATAGCAAATGACCTTAAATTAAAAAAATCGAAATCTTAATTAAATAAACGCATTGTTTTATGAAACTTTTTTGCTTTTTAAGTTGAAACTTCAAATTAAGTGCTGTAATCTTTTGAAAAAGTGGGGGACTGATTCTTCTTTCTTCTGGTAATGTGAAGGAAGGAGACTAATAATAATAATAAGAAGAAGAAGAAGAAGAAATAATAATGAATACAAAAAGTATTGAATTATCCTTCCTTTGGGGAAATTTAACAACTAAAATGAAGATGCAACCTTAGTAAGAGATATCTTGTTAATTATCTTATGAATGATGAAAATATTTTTATTTATACAAATTGTTGCTGAAGGGACCTGAAGTGTACTTCAATGGATTCTATTGGGAAAGTCCCCTGGATTCCATTGGGAAAGTCCCCTGGATTTCTATGGATTTTACCTAAGTTCTTAAGGAAAGTTAACTGCTTTTATCCAACAAAAATAAGAAAATTTCCAGTTACATAGTAAGACAAGTATTGTCAGTATGAAAAATTGAATTATTGTTTTCTCTGAAAAAGTATTGCAAGGGGGATAAAGTATACTTCCTGTAAATCCAATAGGGACATCCCCCGATTCCACAGGTGTCTCCTTTTCTGGAGGGAATTTATTATTCTTAATTAACACATATGTAGACAGAGTCCATTGAATCTCCAAACAGCTTTTGGTTTTGACATCAGCTGCCTCCAGCTCAATTTACACATATTAATGGAAAATAATTTGGTCTTTTGGATTGGGGTTATAGCCTCCTAAAACAGACACGTGCAGGAGCCTTGCTCATTGTTTAGTTTCACATCATATGATTGGTACATTTTCTGACAAACTAATTGAAAGAGAGGATGTAAAATGTTAGAGTATAATCAATGGGAATATTGCAAATAATTAATTTGATCATTTTGGTCCATGAAAAAATATCATCTAACTTTATTTGAATTCATCTCAATTTATCCAGATTTATAAGATTTTATCCAACTTTATAAAGATTGATAAATTAGTAACATATTATATATTTATAAATCTGGAATCAATCTTTGTTAATCTTTATAAAATTGAATAAATCTGGATAAATTTGAATAGATCTGGATGAAAGCACACTGTCAGTTCATCATTTTTTTTTTCCTTTCAGGAGGGAGGGGGGGGGGGTGTTTTATTTTTTTGTAAAATAAGGAACCGACCAAAACCAGTTTCTTTAAACCAGTTTTAGTTATGAAACCAGTAAAGTGTGCAACCATAGTTGTGTTATATTTGTATTCATGTATTTTTCATTCTTCTAACCGAATGAATCTTGTCCAGTGCATTGATATTGATGGTAGCAAATAAGGTGTCAAAAAGTGAGTGGGGTGAGGGAGGGGGCAGCAGAGATTTAAAATGCATAAGTTGGGAGTGGCATTTCCAAAAATATTGAAAATTTTGTGTACATAATATGTGTGCCTGTTAATTGAAAATGATTGCCATATAAAGCTCCATGCTTGTCTTCAAACTTTGCTTCAAACAAGGTTGAAGTTGCAAAAGGTCTACATGTGTTGTGTTCATAATTTGCTTCTTTTGAAGGTAAACCACTTTCCTGGGACTGGATTCATTACCAATAAAGTTTACTTGGCGACATCAGACATTAAATACATTCCAAAAGCTTTTTCATTGCCTGATCAAAAGCATCAGTTTCTGGCTGAGGTAAGATTCGTTTTGACAATCCGTAATATTTTATTACAAAATTTTTATACATTTGTTTGTTTGCTGTGGCCCATCCATTCCAGCAAATGTTATACTGACCTAAATAGCTTGTTTCAGTTTGTATTAATAACATTTTTTGTATGTAGAAGGTACACACAAATCATAAGTATTGTTATTTTCCTTTACTTACCTAATAAATATTTAAGAAGGTGCATCAGAGAAGTAACTTTTTAAGGATGGTGTCACCTCAAGACAGGACACAATTTATTATAATTTAATTAAATTGAATTTCAGTTACATGATTTAAAGGGATATGGACAAGCAGAGATTTTAAAGTTATGACAAATCAAAGTTTGCATATAGTGTGCAAGCTCTTTCCTTTCAGTATGCTATCATAGGGGCATTAATAATATGCCCAACGTGCATCAGATAGAGGCATCATATTACACTCGCACCTGTTGGCAATGTAATTAGATCGTAGCTGTGCCAGGCCAAGCAAATAATGATATCATATTAGGTTGCCCTTGCTCTGGCGAGGTGTGTGATGTGCAACTGTCGATTTTGGCCAAAATTGGCGGTTGCAGTGCATACTAAACGGAAAGCAGAGGTACATCTCATGTAACATATTTTAGGGTGTGCAAAAGTGATGATGTACGAAAAAAAATACAGCTAAAATTCTTTATTGTGATTCTTTATATTTCTTTCCCAAATTTCAAATGTCAAAAGTTCTCAAAAAGCATTCTACTACTAAATGTGGTTCAAGGGTATAATGATATACAATTTCCTGTTCACTATACCCAATTTCTCTCATTCAAAATATTTAGAGGAAGGACTGCAAAACAATAACTTAACATGAGCAGCTTTCTAATTGTCCCATTCTGAGGTCACAAGTTATGCGAATTAGCTATCTAAGTTTTTAAAATGCTGTAAAATTGTCAATTTTTCACAGATTGTGATGGTACTTTTCATGTTTTTTTAGTATAGTTTAAACCATTTAAGCTCACATTATTGCTATCGTTAAATCATTTGTAGTTACTAAATTATGATTCATTGATTTCTTGTATTTCCAATTTCAGGCAAAAGAGCACCCAGATAAGTTATGGGTACAGAAGAGCAGCTCACATAGGGGCATTATAGTCAAGCCAATTAAAGGTTTGTCTTTTTATAATCTGCTTTTAAACTCAATGCAAAATGATCTGAATATAGCTGTAGTAAATTATTGAATGTAATTATGCAAACTAGATGATGTAGGATGATTGTTTTAGATGTCATTAAAGGGAACTATAGTTCTAACTTTGTGATTCAGATTTAGCAAACAGCTGTTTTCCCTGGGAATTGGGATCTCTTTATGATTTCTTGTAAAACGATAAAGCAAATGTTCACATATCCTTTAATAATTAATGTCACATTACTGCTTTTAAAGTGACCATTTCATGCAATACATGATAAGGTCCATTAATAGGATAATTATGTAGGGTAAGGGACACTAGGGACATCAAGGAAATTATGCAAATGTCCTAAGAATAAAGATGTACTAATTAATAATCAGAGAATCTGGAATGAAGAACCACTAAGAAAAAGTGTTATTATTAGTGATGTACGGATGTTGAGTAATAAAGAATAGAAAAGTATGCTCATCAAAGCAGCCTAATTTATGATGTATGGATGTTGAGTAATAAAGAATAGAAAAGTATGCTCATCAAAGCAGCCTAATTTATGATGTATAGATGTTGAATAATAAAGAATAGAAAAGTATGCTCATCAAAGCAGCCTAAGTTATGATGTATGGATGTTGAGTAATAAAGAATAGAAAAGTATGCTCATCAAAGCAACCTAATTTATGATGTATGGATGTTGAGTAATAAAGAATAGAAAAGTATGCTCATCAAAGCAGCCTAATTTATGATGTATTGATGTTGAATGATAAAGAATAGAAAAGTATGCTCATTAAAGCAGCCTAATTTATGATGTATGGATGTTGAATAATAAAGAATAGAAAAGTGCGCTCATCGAAGCAGCCTAATTTATGATGTATGGATGTTGAATAATAAAGAATAGAAAAGTATGCTCATCAAAGCAGTACAAATTTATGATGTATGGATGTTGAATAATAAAGAATAGAAAAGTATGCTCATCGAAGCAGCCTAATTTATGATGTGTGGATGTTGAATAATAAAGAATAGAAAAGTATGCTCATCAAAGCAGCCTAATTTATGATGTATGGATGTTGAATAATAAAGAATAGAAAAGTATGCTTATCAAAGCAGCCTAATTTATGATGTATGGATGTTGAATGATAATAAAGAATAGAAAAGTAGACTCATAAAAGTAGTACAAATTTATGATGTATGGATGTTGAATAATAAAGAATAGAAAAGTATGCTAATAAAAGCTCCCCTTTTTATGATATATGAATGTTGAATAATAAAGAATAGAAAAGTATGCTCATAAAAGCAGTACAAATTTATAATGTATGGATGTTGAGTAATAAAGAATAGAAAAGTATGCTCATCAAAGCAGCCTAATTTATGATGTATGGATGTTGAATAATAATAAAGAATAGAAAAGTAGACTCATAAAAGTAGTACAAATTTATGATGTATGGATCTTGAATATTAAAGAATAGAAAAGTATGCAAATAAAAGCTTCCCTTTTTATGATATATGGATGTTGAATAATAAAGAATAGAAAAGTATGCTCATAAAAGCAGTACAAATTTATGATGTATGGATGTTGAATAATAAAGAATAGAAAAGTAGACTCATAAAAGTTGTACAAATTTATGATGTATGGATGTTGAATAATGAAAAATAGAAAAGTATGCTAATAAAAGCAGCCTAATTTATGATGTATGGATGTTGAATAATAAAGAATAGAAAAGTTGACTCATCAAAGCAGTACAAATTTATGATGTATGGATGTTGAATAATAAAGAATAGAAAAGTAGACTCATAAAAGCAGCCTAATTTATGATGTATGGATGTTGAATGATAAAGATTAGAAATTTTTTAAACGTAATCTCAATCAAGCTTTCATTGTTTTAACGTTTTCATATTTCTTAAGTTTTGTTTTGTCTTTGCATGAAAACTGAAATAAATCACTGGACAGTTGGTTTATATGTGTATTAGCATATAAACTATTAGATCATAACAGTTGGTTTATTTGTGTATTAGCATATAAACTATTAGATTATAACAGTTGGTTTATATGTGTATTTGCATATAAACTATTAGAATATAACAGTTGTTTTATTTGTGTATTAGCATATAAACTATTAGATTATAACAGTTGGTTTATTTGTGTATTAGCATATAAACTATTAGATTATAAGAGTTGGTTTATATGTGTATTAGCATATAAACTATAAGATTACAACAGTTGATTTATATGTGTATTAGCATATAAACTATTTGATTATAACAGTTGGTTTATATGTGTATTAGCATATAAACTATTAGATTATAACAGTTGGTTTATATGTGTATTAGCATATAAACTATTAGAAAATAACAGTTGGTTTATATGTGTATTAGCATATCAACTATTAGATTATAACAGTTGGTTTATATGTGTATTAGCATATAAATTATTAGATTATAACAGTTGGTTTATATGTGTATTAGCATATAAATTATTAGATTATAACAGTTGGTTTGTATGTGTATAAGCATATAAACTATTAGATTATAACAGTTGGTTTATATGTGTATAAGCATATAAACTATTAGATTATAACAGTTGGTTTATATGTGTATTAGCATATTACCTATTAGATTATACACAACATAATCTTGCCAGTGTCTGCTTCTTTGATGTCAGAGAATAGTGAAATAATGATATCTATAACCTTTGCTCCCAGAGCTGGATCTCACAATAAAGAAAACATTCATTCAAGAGTTTGTGAGTAACCCCTACCTCATCGATGGCAAGAAGTTTGACATAGGCATCTACACTGTGTTGACCTCAGTGGATCCGCTGAGGGTATACATGCTGGATAGGGAAACCCTTGTCAGGTTCTGCCCGCAGGAGTACAACCCTATTGATTTCAAAAATGTTGATAAATATGTGATTGGTGATGATTACACTCCAGTTTGGGAGGTAAGATGGTACTGGTAAGGTAGTAGTTGAAAGTTGGATATATTTTTGCAAAGAATTGTTGTTCTTTTGTAAGATTAATAAGTGCCTTTGAATTGATAGTTTGAAATTTCAATAAAGAAAGAGTGTGTTGTTTGTACTTAAAACACACAATTGCCTTTGATGGTTCAAGTTTGACAATGTCCTATTCTTATTTACCTGTGAGTTATCTGAAGTCTTGATCTTATGAACCAAGAAACGACACAAACAATATTATTTGAACTATTTCCAAAAACAACATCACCTTTTGTCTTCTTATTTTTTGCTGAACATTGAAATGCTCCCTTACATTTTTCATTTTGTGATTAGAATTAGAATCTATATTCTCAGTGGCAATTTGTTACAATTGCAAGTGTAGGTTGTAAAAAGGTGTCACTAAATAAAGTTTTTTAAGAACTGCTCGGTGATAAGAGAGATATAGCACTTAAGAAGGCTTTGAAATGCAACTTTGAAATTATAAAAATCAAGAAATATACATAAAACAGTTTAAGAGATAATCTAAAAGCATGTTTGTAAGAACAGAGATAGTGTATAGAGATAAAGCAGAATGGTATATCTCTTCATTTTATATAGGAGAGTAATATTAAAGGTTATGACTGGGTCTCTGTTTGCATATGCTGGTCATTTCTTATTTGTTTATTGACTCACCTTTTTGATGAACCTCTGATATAAATGTTTTAACTATGACACAGTATCCTAACACATTCATAGTTTATGAATAATTGTATGCAATCACCTCCATTTATTAGGAAAGGTTTTCACATTGAATGTGTGTCTTGATTATCACTTTTATCCTTTGTTTGTAAGTTTTGTTTTTTGTTATTTAAAAAAAAAAATCTTCAGTAAGCAATTTGTTTTCCTCTTTCTACAGATGCCTTCTTTGAAGAAGTACTACAATGAAATGAAGTACAATTTTAAAGAAACATTAAATGCATATATCAGAACTCAAGGTAAGTCACCTTCTTAAATTTTCTCTATGATTTGAGGGTTTGGGATAAATGTTGATAGAAACTACCATTAAAAGAAACAAATTCTCAGACAGCTTTGTGATTCATCATCAGTTTCTACAGACATTATTGCAGGTAAACAAGAAATACATAATTCATTTGTAAATGTAGCAAGCTGTACTACATTATTTCTAAAGTTAAAAGTTAGTTAAAGTTAAATCCATCCAAGCCATTAGGATCATAGGGCCGGTGCTTAATCCCGGTTTCCATGATACAAGCGGATGAGGGCACATGATTCCCCCTGACGGGATGCCCGTCCTTCACAGGGCATTGCCATTACTCAGTTTACAGTTGGATGGACCGGTGCAAGTAAAGTGTCTTGCTCAAGGACACAGTGCAGCGCTTGGAACAACAGTCCAACCCGGTACTTTTTGCATAAGAACATGACTCCTTAACCAATAGAGCTACTGTACCTATTTCTTATTTCTCTTCAGATCAAGACCCAACATTTATTTATTCACAAGTTTATGAATCAATAAGGAGCCTGTTCCTCAACAAACATTCCAATTTAGTCAAAGCCTTGGAGAAGTATAAATATAAAAGGTTTGCCACATTTGTAATTTATATTTTTTACTGACATTCTTAAATTTCATTGTATATGTGTAAACTACTTAATTAACAGTTGATTCATATAACAAAAAGCTTTCATCAACCAAATGTAGATCAATTTCAGCTTCTCTTCTTATTAGCAGGAAATGATATTCAAACTTTCTATTCTTTCTTGTTATTGAAGTGAATAATTTTGAAGTTGTATTAAGAACCTGGAATTTCATTCGTTGAGTCTTTTGATTTACTAGGAAGGAAAGAGTTCACAAGGGCACAATAATCAATCTCCAAGAGAAACTTTTACTTGGCTAAGTTGGCTAAAAAGACAGTAAAATCATTTTTGGGTAAGTCTTGAAATCAAAATCAGTACACACAGGTATTTGTGGTGTGCTTACCTAACATGATTCAAGGCACCAAGAAAACTGCAAGAGGTACATACAAAGTACAAATATTGTGTCCATTTTGTTTGGTCAACTGATTGTGCTTTGAAGGAAGGAGTCCACAAAATACAGCAATCCATTCTAAGTGAACTCTCCAACAGAAACTTCAACTTTGCTAACTTGGCAATTTAAGACAACAACAAAATTGGGTAGTCTTGCTATTTTTTTTTTTATTAATTAAGACCACACACAGATATACGGCAAACAACCTGGAAAAGAACAACAGTACCACGCACAGATATATGGCAAACAGCCTGGAAAAGAAGATGAGTACCACACATAGATATACGACAAACAACCTGGAAAAGAACAAGAGTACCACACATAGATATATGGCAAACAACCTGGAAAAGAACAAGAGTACCACACATAGATATATGGCAAACAACCTGGAAAAGAAGAAGAGTACCACACACAGATATACGGCAAACAACCTGGAAAAAAACAAGAGTACCACACACAGATATACGGCGAACAACCTGGAAAAGAACAAGAGTACCACACACAGATATATGGCAAACAGCCTGGAAAAGAACAAGAGTACCACACAGATATACGGCAAACAACCTGGAAAAGAACAAGAGTACCACACACAGATATATGGCAAACAGCCTGGAAAAGAACAAGAGTACCACACACAGATATATGGCAAACTACCTGGAAAGAACAAGAGTACCACACACAGATATACGGCAAACAGCCTGAAAAGAACAAGAGTACCACACAGATATATGGCAAACAGCCTGAAAAGAACAAGAGTACCACACAGATATATGGCAAACAGCCTGAAAAGAACAAGAGTACCACACAGATATACGGCAAACAACCTGGAAAACAATAAGAGTACCACACAGATATACGGCAAACAACCTGGAAAAGAACAACAGTACCACACACAGATATATGGCAAACAGCCTGGAAAAGAACAACAGTACCACACACAGATTTATGGCGAACAACCTGGAAAAGAACAAGAGTACCACACAGATATACGGCAAACAACCTGGAAAAGAACAAGAGTACCACACACAGATATACGGCAAACAACCTGGAAAAGAACGAGTATCACACACAGATATACGGCAAAGAGCCTGGAAAAGAACAAGAGTACCACACACAGATATACGGCAAACAACCTGGAAAAGAGCAACAGTTACATGCAAGCTACAGGAACGTAATATGCAACCCCAAAGAAAAACCATAAGTGAAGATATGGCAATTAAATCAATGCAATTCAAAGGAATGTATTTTAAGTGTAAGACATTGCAAGCAATGATCCACCTTTATGCAGTTCTTCAAAAACTTCTAAGTAAAAGTATGTTGTTAAACCATTTTATTTCATAAGGCATGTCACAGTCATGCCTGTGAACAATGATATGTTTACACAACTTGAAGCTTGATGTATTCAGAATAATACACTCTCATTCCAAGGCAATCATTAATAAAAGAATATCATTAGCTCTTCAAGAGGTTAATTGAAGAAAAATATTTTCAAGGAAAAGACAAGACTATGTACTAAAATTCCTGGTATTGATAATCCCCTTGCCAATTAAGTTGGTGAAGAGGGGATATAGCATAACCATTCGTCCTTCTGTTCATTGGTCCGTTCATTCATGTGTTCCTGATGGCTCCTAGGAAGGCGACAGACAGCTGCTGCTGCCGTCATCTAAGATGTCACCCTTAGTAGCAAGCTTCCAAACTACTTGTTTATCTTCTCGGCTGAGGCCAAGGCCATCTTGCTCGCCCTCAACTATGTTGAGTACTCCCCGCTCATACACTTTGCCATCTTCTCAGACTCCCAAGTCTGTCCTTACTTCTTTACTCAACCTTAAGTGGGATAACCCCATGTCCCACCTCCTCCTCTGCAAACTCTTTTTGCCCCCCTCCCTCCCTCTGCAGGAAGAAGGAAGAGTATTCTTTTCTTCTGGATATTCAGCCATGTTGGCATCCCCAGCAATGACAGAGCTGATTCAGCTGCTAAGCTTGCTCTTAACCTCCCCCTACCCCTTCCCCCAAAACCCATTCTGACATCAAACCGCTTGTTGCTTCCCTTGTTCGTGACCGCTGGCAAACCTCATGGGACTCCCAAATTCAGCCCACTATTCCACTTTCACCTTTTCCCTTTTTTACACTCCTGCATTTCCTCTTTCGGTCCCAGCTTCCTTGCTATTAGCCCCTGTCCTTCTATTAGACTTCTCCTTTTATCTTTTTTCCCTTCCTCTGGAATAATCTAAACTCTCGGGCACAATTTAACTCTTGTTGTAAGCCTTCACCAAAGAAACATCGTCTGTTTTTTCGTCAACATCAATTGTCTGTCTGACATCATGCATTGTTCAGCTACTGGGGAACAAAAGATTTCTGCCCTTGGAAACTTCCAGAAATTCCAACTATTGTTGTGAAAGGATTTTTTTTTTGAAGCAGATTATTGCCTTGAAAGAACTTACAATAAATGCATTTATGACATGAATAGCAATTAAAATGTTCTGCCATGAAAATGTCATAATAGTGGCTGAAGCCTCACAATGTTTTGTAATTAAGTGTCTTGGATATGAATAGAAATATAAACAATTATTCCTTGCTTGAATATAATGGAAACAATATACTCTAATTTGGTAAATAGATCAGCCCTATCTGGTTTATGAGGGGAAAAATATCAAGTTGAATATTCTTTAATGGGAAGTGCAAAATTAAGTTAATGATTAAAGTTTTTTTTTTAATTATCAGGAGGTACTGGGGAAGGAGCTGTGATGCAATGGAGTGAGTGAAGGTTTTAGTGACGGTTGGAATGGAAAGTTGATTAAGAGTATATTTGGTAGATGAGTGGGTGGCAAAAGGTGGGTTGGGATGGTAGGTGAATGGAGGATGGTAGGTGAATGGAGGATGGCAGGTTAATGGAGAATGGTAGGTAAGTGGAGGATGGTAGGTAAGTGGCGGATGGCAGTTGAATGAAGGGTGGTAGGTGAATGGAGGATGGTAGGTGAATGGAGGATGGCAGGTAATTGGAGAATGGTAGGTAAGTGGAGGATGGTAGGTAAGTGGCAGATGGCAGTCGAATGGAGGATGGTAGGTGAATGGAGGATGGTAGGTAAATGAAGGATGATAGATGAGGGGGGATGGCAGGTGAAGGGGAGATGGCAGGTGAAGGGGGTGGTAAGTGAATGGGGCATGTTGACTTAGGGTGATAGAGGGGAGGGGAGTTGGAGGAAAGAATGTTGGGTGGAAGATATCAAATTTATCGGTAGATGTAGGAATTGGGATGAGGGTGGATGGCATGGGGGAGAGGAAGGGATGGAATGTGGGACAATAAGGGATGGAATTTGGGACAGGATAGGATGGCATGTGGGACAGGGTGGCATGGTATGTGGGACAGGCTGCCATGGAATGTGGGACAGGGTGACATGGCATGTAGGACAAGGTGTGATGGCATATGGGACAGGGTGGCATGGTATGTGTAACAAGGTGGTGTCATGGCATTTACGATAGGCTGGGATAGCATGTGGGACAGAGTGGGATGGCATTGGGACAGGGAGGGATGGTGTGTGGGACAGGGTGGAATGGCATGTGGGGCAGGGTGGGATGGCCTGTGGGACAGGATGGCATGTGATGGAATGTCATCTGAATTTCAGGTGGGAAGGCATGTGGGACAGGGTGGGATAGTATGTGGGACAGGGAGGGATGGCACATGGGACAGGAAGGGATGCCATGATCGACAAGATGACATAGTATGTGGGACTTGGTATGCGGGATTGCATGTGGTAGAATGTCATCTGGATTTCAGGTGTGGTTGCATGTGGGATATGATGGAATAGCCTGTGGGATAGGTGGGATGGCACGTGGTATAGGGAGGAATGGCGTGTGGGACAGTGGCATAGTTTGTGGGACAGGGTGACTTGGTATGTGGCATTGCATGTGGTGGAATGTCATCTGGATTCCAGATGGCATGTGGGATAGGATGGAATGGCCTATGAGATAGGATGGGATGGCATGTGGTACAGGGAGGAATGACTTGTGGGAAAGTGTGGGATGGCATGTGGTACAGGGAGGGATGACATTCGAACAGGGAACAGGATGGCATGGTATGTGGGACAGGGTCGCAAGGCATATAATGGGATGTCATCTTGATTGCAAATGTGATGACATATGGGTCTGGATTTCATGTATGATTTTCTTTAGGGAGGGGTGTAGAATGGGACGGCATGTGCAACAGAGGGTGGGATGGCATGTGGAACAGAGGGTGGAAAGTGTGTTTTTAGTGGTGAGGGGATTTGTTTCAGTTGTAATGTCTGGTTTGCTTTGGTTAAACGTTGATCTGCTAATTTGAAAATCTTTATTAGAATATGCTGGGCTCTGATAGTGACAGAGGAGAAAAAGAGTGGATTTACATAAGATAAATAAATTGAATAATTTCACTATTAACTATTTTGAATGGAAGAGAATTGATTGTGTTGTTTTTTCCTTTTTCAGAACATTCTTTGAGTTGATGAGGTGCGACTTTGTCCTAGATGAAGACCTGAATCTGTATCTAATGGAGGTAGGTCATGGAAGTTACGACAACTTATATTTGTTATTTTCCTATATTCAGTATACATTGAGAGTTAGTTATTTGAGTCTATGAAGATGAAACATATTTTAAAATACTTTTCTATGTCAGTAAGTTGTTTTCTTTTTTGTAGCTTTTATGAAAGGATCCATGAAAGAAGTCAACAGAGCTGCATTAGTCAAAAATAGTAATGCAAGAAAAGACAAGGATCAAAACAAACTATGATTTATCGTAAAAAAAAGTTTAAACATAGTTCTGATGTTGGAATTTATCACCAATTTAATTTATTTACATTTCCCAATTTTGATATAAATACTTGAGCATACAACATATGATGGAAGCAAATGTTATATTATACATTGCCAGTACTGCCCTTGTATGGTTTGACAATTTAATGAATTTTGAGAACGAAGAACATTGTTGCTTGTCTCTGTATTATCTGATAGTCATCAATCACAACATACTCAACTCACTGTTTATTCTCACTGTAGGTGAATATGTCTCCTAATTTATCCTCTGCCCACTTTGAAGGGAATGTTCTCCTGTATGATCAAGTGGTTTACAATGTGCTGAGTGTTTCTGGTATTGCTCGAAACACACCGTTTCCACAGAATAGCAGGTAAGGTGATAGAGCAGAATTGCAGGATCATACAATTTTCTGCCAGCATAGCCCCACATCGGCTCTCAAGAAATTTTGCCCGCATGACATTTTTAGTGTTTGACACACATACAAGTTTGTGCTTGATATTAAAGATGACTTTTAATTCAATTTTTTTTACTTGTGGTCACATTTAATGTTGCCAGTTGATGTGAAGCTTAAAGAACAAGTAAAACTATGTTAAAGGCTTACCAATGTTTCTTAATTTAAAGAACATGTATATTAGAAGGAAAGTATTATGTTTAGAACACCAAGAATATCATAGGAGCAATATCATTTTTCCTTCTCATCACTATAGACGTGAGATAAATACTAACAATACAAGTTTACCTAAGATTTGCATGACAATGACCTTTGCACCTTTTGTGATAACTGTCAAGACTTTAGAGCATCATTTTCAGCTTAACGCGTTGAGGTTATAAAATCGTGCAGGAAATTTCACTTTTTGGCCTTTAAATTGTTTATAAACTTTTTTTGTTTTGACACCTCTGGTCCTGAAATCTGGACTCATACAAGATGTTATCTCCAATTCTAAAACTTGTATTTTGTTAGGTGTAAATCATTGTAATTTTGTAATTTATAGCCAAAAAAAGGCCACGATTTTTTCATATTTCTAGAGAATTTTTGGAGATACTTCATGGTATCATGTTTCACACTCAGTAAACAAAGGCTCCCTCTAGGCATTTTCTTTCGTGATCAAACTGTCCGCCTGGCATGAATAGATATTAGGTAATTAGCCAGAGACCACTATGATATATGATCAATTGCTTATTTGAAACGTAGAAATACTATTTGGGAATTCCTTAAATTCCTTATCTCAATAGATATTGTTTCTAGTAATGATACTTATTCTTGTTCCAATTTCAACTTTTATCAAACTTTCTTGGAAAGTTAAATTTCTATATGGACAGTTAGCTTGAGCTTAATTTGACTTCTTGAGTTTTACTGGAAGAAAATATGCTTCGAAATATGAAAATAGTAAACATTTTTATTAAAATCGGTGAAAAATTGACCAATTTACATCATTTTTGGTTCTGATGCGATAGCAGCATCAGGAACCTGTGCAGTTATGATTGCGCATGTGAACATATGTATGTGTGTGTGTGTGTGCATGTGTGTGTGACGCTAGCTCATACAAAAATGCTGAACTTCATTAATATGCATATTGGGTGGAGCCTAACATGATTTTGTGGAAGAGAGCTTGTAAACACAGTATCTCAAGAACTATACTTGGAATTCAGTTCATATGTGGTACACAGATAGCCCATGGTCTACAGATGTGCCCCATTGTTTTTGGTAGCGATTTCATGCACATTAAAGGCGGGGCTTAATGATAAAATCTTTAAATGCTGATAGTTTAAGAACTGCATGTCTGCTTTGTTTCATATTTAGTGTAATTATGACGTTAGCTAGTGTGTGTATGTTCATTGTACCAAAATATTGAGTTTCATTGATATGCATAGTGGGCGGAGCTTAATCTAATTTTGTTGAAAAGAGCTTGTAAACACAGTATCTCAAGAACGATACATAAGATGTTCATATGTGGTACACAGATAACCCATGGTCTGCTGATGTGCCCTACTGGTTTTGGTGGTGAGATCATGCATATTAATGAGTAGGCGGGCTTAAATCTAGAATTGCTTATATTTTAACAATCGCATTGTTTGTTTTATTTCATATTTGGTATAATTGTGATGTTAGCTAGTGTGTTGATATGCAATGACATGACAGGTAATACAAAACTTACAAATCAATCAGCATATGAAAAAAAGCATTGGAACCACAAAACCTTTTGGTTCTGGTTTCTATTCTATGCTACTTGTAAAAACATACATTGTTATTAAATGTAAAATGAGAAGTTAAAAAATATATGCCAGGCGAGGCAAGTACTTTATTTTCCTATGTAAGTCTAGAAACTCCAGTCAAATCTCTTTGTGCTAAGAATTTATCTTCTTGTATTCCAGAAGTAAGAAATCAAAGGATATGGAGGCAAGTGAGAGAGATATACAGGTAAAGAGTGACGTCTGCTCCAGTCCGACATGTGACACGTGTACAAGTCAGGTGGGTTTTTCTCTCTAGATCAAATGAATGAAGTTACTGATGGTGCTCCTTAGCAAAATCTGACAGTTTCTGGTCAGGACATCACTCTCCAATCACATTCCTTAAGCCGTTTAGGTTATACCCCCTTTAAAGACCCTTTTAGATTATGTAACTTCCATCCACCCAAAACAACCTTGTGCCACGTTACACACCACTCTACTGTTCAGTGTTGATGTCTGCAGCGTTACTTCTGCCTCTCCAGAGTTTATTAGTTTTTACACTTTTTGGCACATGCCAGGGATAGCACAGGTACAGTGAGTCACCTTTGACTTGTGTTCACTTTGAACTTCCAATATTTGCCAGGATGGGAAGTGGATGAATACCTGGTTGACACACTGCTCATTTGGAGAAGTGTTCAGAGAACCAGGCAGGGGGTCAGTCTCCTACCATTGGGACCGACAGCTTCACATCCCTTCTAAAGGATGGTGAGCGCCATTCAACCATTGCCACTTCTCTCAACAGCTGAAAGAGGAGCAGGAGCTGCAAACGATGTCTGGCAGATCTGTCTGCATTATAGCTGCAGAAAATGGAGTGATACTAGATTTGAGTGAGAGGCTTCCAGTATCTCAGTCTCCAGTGCTCATGTAGAAAATGTAATTTACTTGATCTGGACAGTAAGATATTGTGTGAAGATTAGAACTGGAAGTCAGGTAGCAATTTCCATTTCTCCCTTAAATCACTACTTTTTTAGGAAATCAGGGCCATCTTCTCTAAAACAGGAATTGTTCTTTATATTGATTAAATATTGGAATGTTCCTGTTGTCATCTTGAAAATGATGGGATTGATTGATACAGAAATGTGAAATGTCTTATCCTGTGTTTCACTTACAGTATGATACGTGATGTTATTTCTTTACGTGAATATTGGTGAAATGTCTTGTATAATTAAGTGGCAGAATTACAGCGTATTGCCAAATATTCCATGAAGGTGTATGTATGAAAACCATTCGCACAATCTGTGTTGTTTTGCTAAAGGATGATAGAGTATGGACCAAACAAACCCTTACATAATCTGTTTCATTAAACCTTAAAAGTTGTGGGTACATTTCTCCGACAAAATATTGGAAGGTTCTTGTTGTTATCTGTTTGGGAGTTGACCTGTGATGGACTGGCATCCTTTCCACCAGGTATAAGCACCTGCCTGATGAGCCTTCATGGCTCTTGTATGGATCTAACCTATGCAAATTTTATGACATTTTGTGACATAGACACAGAAAAATTAAAGAATTTCGTTATGTTAACATAATTTTTCAATCCTTCACCATTGTTATTTGCAATGAAGAGGGTAAAAATGACAAAGGGTTTTGATTTCCATCATACCCTCAATCAATATTAGTGGGAGAATACAGCCTGGTGATTTTCAGTGACTGAAATTTAGGACAGAAATTTAAAGAATTACAATCAAAGAATTTGAGCTATGCTCTCTTTCGTACTTCACAACTTTTACATACATTAGAAATTCTTAAAACTTTGATTGGCCGCAACGTCGGAGAATACAGGTACTTGTGACATCATTTAAAGATCATTCTTTTCAGCATTTCAAATTCTCTCTGGTGAATATAAAATCTCTAGTTGTCCATATAAGTTTAGGGGGTTTTTAAATGTTTTTAGAAATAACAAACTTGAACCTGTGGGCTATTACTGTTATTGTAAGTGAACTGATAGTGATATTAATTATCTCCTTCCTGTCTCACATTCCAGGAATGTCATCTTTGTTACAAATGTTTGTCTGAGGAAAGAGTGGAAATGTTGAAGGAGGCCTTTATAGAACACAACAACAGGCAGGGGATGAGGAGAGTGTATCCAGAAGCCATGGTAAGACATATAGGACACTCATTCTATGAGCTGGACTGTGTTGTTTGAAGAAGCTTACAGGGTTAGTTCAGTGGTCAAGTAAGTTTATCTTATATGAAAGAGGACTTTAAAAGAATCAAAATAGTGAAGTCTTCTTTCTTACAAGACGGACTTGCTTGACTCCTGTACTAATCCTTTAAATTTAGATCTTGTTTACAATAAAACATTAAGTTTTGATTGATGGTAACAAGCTGCTTTGATTCGATACAATCTGTTTAAAAGTTGAAATACTCTCACTTGTATGTAGTTAAAGGTATATGGGCAGGTAGCAGCGACCTTAGCTTAGATGGTTTACAATAAACTAAAAACCATGCAAACAGCAAAAATTAACATCAAAATTGGTTAAGAATTGACCATTTTATAGCATTTTAATACTAAGATACCTAATTAGCCTAAATTATGCAATATTTGTAACCTCAGAATGAGATGACTAGAAAATTGCTTATGTTTACTTATTGTTTTTCATTCCTTCCCTAAAATATTTTGAATGGAACAAGTTAGCTACAGCAAGCAGGAAATTGGATATCATTCAAAAAGAATTACATTGATCAATTTGAGCTGAATTCCTGTTTATACCACTTTTGCACAGGTTAAATCAAACTTTGATTTGTCATAACTTAAAGTATAAGTGCTGTTGTGGCCATATAAAGACTGGTCTGCTTGGAATTGAATGCTTGTTCATGTGGTTTTAACATCTAGTTTATTATACCTTTAATCTGATATGCCGTTTGATGTCATATGTATTTCATAATTACAAACAATTAACTGTCTCTTATTGGTTGTTGCGCAATGAACCTTTGGTGTCTGATTGGTTGTTCTTAGTGTATGTATTTTTCAATTGAGGAAACAGTTCATGCATTGCAATAAAAATTAAGAAAAAACAAGCTTGCGATAAAACTTCTTTGGACATGTAACAATTATTGTTTGGTTAAAACAATAAAAACAATAACAGATCACCTTTTTAATTACAGCTGATCAAATTTTGATGGAGTTTTTATTTATGCTAGAGTTGGGCATACAGCTCAAAATCCTTGTGTAATTCCTAAATTTATTTCCTAAATCTAAGTTACTGAAATGGAAAAATCTATTTCTGCAAGAATTTAAATGGTTGTATGGTAAAGACTGAATCACTGAACAGCCAATCCTCTGATTATGCACATGGATTTGTTAACTGCTTATTATTTTTCCAGCTTTCAATTATTGCTTATTATTTTCCCAGCTTTCAATTATTTCTAACCCCACCCTGGTCTTTTAAACTTCAACAACATGTTGTGCAAAATTGGCCTTTTATGTTGCGTCTCCCATGCTCCGGAATGCTACTTGCTACTATTTGCACCATTTACAAATTGCCCATTTTTAAAATAAAATATTTCAAAAACATTGATTTTGTTATTACTTTTATTAATATTTCCATTATTTACTAATTGCATCATAATTACATCATTTTATTTTTATTACTATTTCTATCATTTACTAATTCCATCATTTTTTGTTGTCATTACTATTTTGTTTTTGTAAAAGCATAGAGGTTTTTGGATGA
This sequence comes from Chiridota heheva, assembly GCA_020152595.1. Lineage (NCBI taxonomy): Eukaryota > Metazoa > Echinodermata > Holothuroidea > Apodida > Chiridotidae > Chiridota > Chiridota heheva. Next base: position 1,587,825 of record JAIGNY010000432.1, on the reverse strand, counting down.
ATTATGCTTTTAAGAACTTCTTTGTTATTATTCTTAGAGTATAAAGTCTTTGCTGATTGCTCAAATATTCTTGCCCTCCAGACACAGGATGAAGCAATGACTTACGATCCCACCATCGATGACGAACTGCTCCAAAATGATCAGTTGATGAGGGCGTGGTTCAGGTCCAAGTGCGTGGAAGATCCGTCTTGGTGTCAGTGATGAGGGTAATGTCAAAGGTCAGCGTTTCAAGCTCAGTCAAGGTGTAGAGGATCGTATTGGAGGTACCAGCAAAGAAGACATTGCTTGGGTGTAAAATCACATCTACCTGGATCAGTCTCACCCGACAATTGTCATGTTTGTAGAATCAGTCATTTGCAATTGTTGCATTGGAGGAGAATTAATGTATCACCATTGTGTGTAACAGTGATGAAAATATATTATTAAATGTCATATGTTATCAAAGTAATCAAGTAGATCCACAAATAGCATTTTGAAAGACGCAGACAACATCGAGCCAGATCAATGGAAATCAAAAGGGGTCTCTTATTTGTGGCATAACCATTTTGGCCACCATCTTGAAAACTAGAAGAGTTCTGTATCATTTAAATATTGTATCAGTAGATGTTAAAGACACTAGTACCATTAGGAAACATTACATGAACCATGCTTTTGTGGCTTTTGATTTGATGAGAATAAAATTTGGATTTCTTTTGTAATGTTCCGGACAAACTTTGACCATCACTGTCAATGCCGTTAAACCTCACCAAACAAACAAACAATTATAAAAAGAAACAATTCCTTTGACTTGAGGAGTAAATTTTTTAGCAATATCATAGCTAAGACTTGACTATGCTTATAGTATGGTATTGCTGAATAAAATGTACTACCAGATCGAGTTGCTTCATTGGGTTTGGTAGGGGTGGGGGTAAATTTCTCCTTTTTTAAATATTCTATTTATTTACAATTATTAGTATTTAAGAATAGTGAGTGCTTTACTAGTTAAGCTCACAGGAGCTTTTTTGAAGTACTTCCTTTCACAATATCCATTGTATTAAGATTATTTGCTTCCAAATGTGCAATCCACCTCTTATGACAAAATGTGCTTGAAATTAATATTTGCTATTAAGGTTTCAAACAATCTTGCCCTTTGTGACTGAAATTAGTTTGTTTTCTTGATGTTTCACTGCAAATTTTTCATCTCAGTACAACAGTTCTTGAATATGATTAGTGTTTTTGATATTTTACGTTTTCCTCAAACATGACTTTTACCTGTATGAACAGTATTACAAATTTTTCTACTTGTCAAATTATTTCATAAAGTGATGGTATTCTCAAAATGAATAATTCAAACATGTTTTATTGATGAAGTAAATTAGTTAATAAGCCTGAAATTGTTTTTACAATGGAAGGTTATGGAGGTGCTTAAAGTGTTTGTAATAGATTATACATTATTGTTGGATCTTATGTTTGTTTGTATTTGTAATATATTATACATTATTGTTGGATCTTATGTTAGTTTGTGTTTGTAATAGATTATACATTATTGTTGGATCTTATGTTAGTTTGTGTTTGTAATAGATTATACATTATTGTTGGATCTTATGTTTGTTTGTATTTGTAATATATTATATGTTATTGTTGGATCTTATGTTAGTTTGTGTTTGTAATAGATTATACATTATTGTTGGATCTTATGTTAGTTTGTGTTTGTAATAGATTATACATTATTGTTGGATCTTATATTAGTTTCTGTTCATTTTTCTGATGATGTTTGCTTCTATGTTTGAGTTTGTCAGAATTGTGCAAAGAAACACTTTGCATTGATTGATTCATGCATTTATTGAAATCCACAAATTTGGTTCACGATGTAGGACTTTTTTTTTAAGTGAGCACAACAAATAGTGTTTGTGACAGAAAAGAGGTCATTCTTTCAAATGATTAAGAAGGTAAGGATAAATCTTGGGTATATTTTGCATCTTAGAAATGTTTTGATGAGGTAATTGATTTTCATTTAGCATTGTTTAGTTTTAAACATAAAAAGATACAATGGCTATTCATTATGATTATTTTTTTGTAAAGTTTTGTAACCTTTCTGTGAAGAATATTGACTTTTCCTTGTCATTTTATATTGGATCCAGCAATATCATTTTTTCTTTCTTTAGGGGCCTATTAAGAGGTCATCAGTTGAAAGGGTCAAAAATATATACCGTAATACTAAGAAAAAGAATGCAAACATAACTTAGAATCTGGTGACTATTTTTAGTAGAAAATAAATAAGTAAGCCACTAATTTTATTATAGGTATATATATTTATCTGTACAGTTTGTTTATCTAATATTGGTTTGAAATTGTAAGTATTCTGTGAATAACAATTTTTTCATTTTTTTTTTTCATTATTATTATTATTATTAATGTTGTTGCTGCTGCTGCTTGTTGTTGTTGTTGTTATTATTATCATTGAATTAAATTTATATAGCACTTATTCTAGAATTAAGTTCTAAGTGCTTTACAATGATATAAAAGTCATACAAGTTCTAAACAGAGAATTAATAACAAGATAAAAGTAAGTAGAGATGAACAAAAACATTTAAAGTTAATTACTGCTTAAGAATAAGACAATTATATCACAAGAAAAGGAAGTACCTTGAGAATTAAAAAAAAAAAACATCAGCAGTCAGATAAAAATAGACACAGATGATAGAAAGTCTCCAAAACCTGCATTAATTATAAAGCATATAACCATCAGGTTTAAGAACGGGATAAAAAAGTGCACTAAAAGGAGAGTCTACATATAAAATGTAAAAATTATGATGAAATCGAAGTTAACATAAGCTAATAGAATGCTGCTTAAAAGATAAGTTTTCAAATCACGCCTAAAACAATACAGTGAAGTATGACTCCCTAGATATAATGGGAGGCAATTCCATTCCTTAGGTGCAGTAGCAGTAATATGGAAGCAGCGGTCACCAGGTCTATTGTGTGGTTTGGGCATTTGAAGTAAGTTTTGGTTTAGGGATCTAAGCGAGCATGCCGGTTGATAAGGTTTGAGGACATACCTTGCAAACAATTAAAACAAAAAACTAACTCTGAAATGCACACAACACATGGTAACCAGTGCAGAGTAAAAAGAATAGGTATGATATGATCTGTTAAGCTACATCTCATGATTAGTCTAGTTGCAGCATTCTGGACAACTTGCAAACGATGAATGTAAGATTTATTAACACCAATTAAAATACTGTTTGCATAATCAATCCTGTGAACAGGACTTAATGGATGTAGACCAACAACTTGGTGTAGAAGGCAACAGTTCATCAAGGAGGTGAACATATTTGATATATATTAAGTGTTTGACAACATGCATGGGGAAAGTATGAATATGCCATTCTGTTTCAGCATTCCAATTGAAACACCATCCTAAGTCTAAAAATATTGATCTGTTGATACCTTGTAGCAACAAAGAATAATTTGGGGGCCAGGCACATTCAACTTGATTCATAGAGGATAACCACTTAATAAGGGAAGCATATCAAAATACTTCATTGAAAGTAGATTCTGAAGTTACTAGCCAACAGAGCACATTCACATTCCTCTAGTCTTTATTAGAGAAGCATCCTCATTGGTAGAGCATTTGACTTGTACTTCAAAGGTTATGGGTTTGATTTCCACTCTGGGTTCCATATTGTGTTCTTGAGCAAGACACTTTATCTCCAGTTGTGCAATGAGTACCAGCTTGCTGGGGAGTTTACCTATGATGGACTGGTGAGGGAGTCAAATACTCTCATTCATTTGCACCAAGGGAATTGGGGAGAAGCACCAGCCTATATGAGCCTTAATTGACTTGGAAGGAGTAAAGTAACCTTACTGTATCTAAATGAAATTGGTCTTAACATGTTGTGGCAGGGAGCAATTGGATATATTAGCAGATAGGTAAGACACATTCTACCTAAGTAACTGCCGGTGAATTATGAAACTGATGTTCATCAGTGAAAACTCAAGTAAAGATATATATATGGACTGGGAGAGATTTTATGTTAACCAGAAAAGAGTTTTAAATTATGCGTGAGTAGTCTTTAGATGATGATAAAATCACATGTAGTTTCCGAGTAATGGCTAGTCAAAACCTTGAAAATATTTTAATGTATGCAAAAAGTGTGATATATGCAAGAGAAATCTTGAATGATGTTTGTAGTTGCTTTACTTTGGTACTCAGTGAATGAAGATTGTCAAAAAAGTGGAAAATATTTTGTAAATTTATCATATGAATCTAACAAACAAAATATTTCAAGATTCCATTTATGTATATCTAAACACTTTCTGGTTGTCTTATTTATTCCTAATTTGATATACCATATAACGTGATCAGGTGTGCATGTGGTAATAGTTTATGCAACTGAACAGGATTCATTTTATTTTAGCATAACCTCATACTGCACCTTGATTTTGTTTCCATCTTTTTATGCAAATTCCTAATTTCATTCTAAATATGGATTTATCGAATAGAATTTTCAGTTTTACTTCTGCGTTAATTTGTATGTAGCCATTTTGATATTATGACAGACAAAAAACATTGTGGGCCTGATACTTTATGCAAACATATTTCATCATTAAAAGGAATAAATTAGTGGTCAGTTAAGTCCATCTTATATATGAAAGAGGACTTCAAAGGAAACAAAAAGGTGAAGGCAGCGTTCAAAAATATTGTTCCGTTAAGGAGATATTGAAGATTAAATTGCCGTCTTATTTGTGTAAAAACAATTGAAGTCAAGACTAGTTGTGACATCACATCTTCATATTCCTCAAAGTTTTTATGAATTCTGTTATATATTTTTCCTGAGGTTTTGTAGCTTACAAATTATTGGATGTGTCAGGAAAGTAGTACAATATAATCTACAAAGGTTAACTTCCAGTTTACTTCCTGAAGAAAGTTTGAAGAAAAAAACCCCACAATAAACAAAAATACTTAAATTGACTTATGCACTATACATGCTTAACCACTCAACTAATCTTTTAGCGTTGTATTAGTATCCTGTGTTATTCTGTAAGAAATATTGTTTTATGCGAGAGGGAATGAACAAGAGTATGGACCATGATATTTGAATATCAGATTACACATGAAAACAGCTTGAAAAATAAATAGAAAAATATGTTTCAGTAATGATTCTCTAGATGAATTTACCAGGATTGAAGTAGGTCAAAATGGATTTATGAGGATCGATTTAGGTCAAAATTAATTGACCAGGATTGAATTGGGGCAGAACGGAATAACCAGGGTTGACGTAGGTCAATATCAATTTACTAGGAGTGAAGTTCTTCAAGTGAATTTACTAGGATTGTAGCTAGTCAAGTTTCGAACATATTTTGACTATCTATGAAAACAGACAATATAGTGAAGTAGTAAAGTCTCTACAATTCTATACGCTTTAAAAACCTTGAAAATTCAGTCCCTGTTTTGGGGGGAATTTTGCATTCTCACTCACTTTATGACAATGAATTGATTGTTTGTATGTTTCTGTATTAAACTTAGAGGAGTCCAGTGGAAAAAAGTCAATTAAGTCAACGTTTTCAGAACATTGAGCTAATATTTCATTACCACTTGCAAACAGTATTTGTATTTTAGAGATGTCTTTCACAAAGGAAAGAGAAATTGTTAGGGATGATTTTTGTTCATTGATAAGGGGGTATTCAATTATATTTGGATTTTGTTTCTAAACAAAACTTTTAAAAGGGCTTTCTTTCTCTTATTTTGTATTTTTATATATGCATTGGTTTGTTTTTATATCACTGGTGATTCTATTAAAGAAATATTCCCCTGGAGTTTCATTTGTATGTATCTGATAGAAAACAATTTAAGAAACAGATTAATAAAAAATCATGTTGATATCTCATCCCTAGTAGAAGTAATTGAACTTTAAAAGATTTTTCTTGCCCACATAAAAATAACTTTTGAACCAAGTCTAAGTCATCATTATGATGTCATCACAGCACTTGCTGTACTAATCTTTATGTATTTCTTTGAAAATTAATCACCAATTTGTCATAATTCATATATAAGTTACAAGAACAGTTCGGAAAACATTGTACATTTTATTTTACACTATTCTTCATAATTTTTGAAGAAAAAAATGTTTCAATAATTTAGAAAATACGAAATTAATTTTCAAAGAAATGCATAAAGAATAGGACAGAAGTCATCATAATGATGACTTTGACTCAGACCAACATTCTCTTTTATGTAGACAAAAAAGTCTTTAAAATTCAATCATTATTTGTAGGAATAAGATATTCACTTTTTGTTTCTTTCACCAATCTGTTTCTTTTATTGTCCTCTATCAAATGTATTAAAATGAAATTCATGGGAATATTCCTTTAAGTGTTAGCCGAATGTCATTGTTAGTTGTGTATTGTATTCTTTAGATGTCTACAAAATGGGTATTTTTAGTATTGAAAGTTTCATTTTCCGTAAAGTTATAGATTACCCTTTCTTGCAAAATTAATTATACGTTTACTTTGTGATAAAATTCTCTTCTATAAAAGTTACTTTGATGGAAAATGTATTTGTCATATTCACTGATTAGTACTGTATGTGATGGTATTTTGCAATGTGCATTTGCTGACATTTTGTAATTTTGTATGACTCGCTGTACATAGCTTTTGAAGCTCTTGGCAGACAATCCATAATACTGTCATGTCCTTATATAGATATAGTAAATATGACATGAATTGCTTTGAAATAATAAATGTGCTTCTGATTAAGATTATAAATTATATAAATAAAAAAATAAATTATCAATTTTCATGTGATCTTTTTCCAGTTGAGTTTAGGATATTTATTTGCATAGTATTAGAGATCATTCAAATCTTTCAACTGTTACTCTTTTAATGTTGTGGATCGATAAGTAAGTAAACAGATCCAAATTTGTTTTTCTGTTCCTGAAACTTTAGATGGTACAGACTGATATCTGATGAAATGCAGGGTCTCCTGGATTTGACCTACAGACAGTGCTTGTCATGCAGCTGTAGTCCTGCAGAACCCTCTGGTTTGTAACTGAAGATGTTTAATGTGAAATGCTGTATGAATATGATCAGATTCGTCCAATCCTGTAACATACCATGCAACAAATGGATGAATTTCCTTTGTCTTGGATGTGAGTAAGGTATGGTCAAGTTTGAAATTATTCTTATCATAATTATTCACACCTTTGTAAGGCATTACCAAATATATTTAACTGAAGAGGTAAGGTACTCATACAGCACTACATCTTCGCAATAGGGATATGAATAATTAGGAATGTAAAAATCTTCATATTGTACCTTATATATACTTGTTTGTTATGTAATATTATACTGATTGGCAGGGTACTGGTGGTTATTAGGTATCTATTCCTATGAGAACAAAAATATTCTCTCAATGTATGATATAATCTTTTTAGTCTCTTACAAGAGTGGTGTATTTATAATCAAAGTATATGGAAAATGAAAAGGCCTCCAAAGCGCATAAAAGGACTGGACTCATGTGAGTTTGCACTTGAGGGCAAAGTTGAGCTACTTTTTTCTTCCTGCATAAGAGGGTTCATATTTGTAGTGGCAATGAATGCATTTATACTTAATGATGTGAAGAGAGAAAAAGAATGATGAACTGAAAGGAAAAAACAAAAGCAGCTTTGTGTACTGTTTCATGAATGTCAATGTTCATTTTTGGGCCCTCATTGGTGAGGTCTTTCTTGAAGTAGATCATGAACATGAAATATGGGAGCAGGAATCCTATATAGGGGCATGACCCAACAGTCTGAAATTGAAACACAAGGAGTGGGGTGCAAGGCATTTGAAGGGGTCCAACAGGAAACCCCATTAAACGTCCATGGAATAACCATTAGAAGCTCTGTTTTACTTTTGTGGACACTCAAGCCCTTTTTACCACAACATAACTGAAAAACACACGCTTAATATTAAGAAAAATATTGATTTTCTGAACACAGTGGGCTGCAAATAGAGATGTATGACTCTTCTCACAGAACTGTGCCTTAGTGATGTACCTTCCAGGGGCAAAGAAATGAAATCTTTTTTAATCATGATGTATACATTTAACTCACTGATCAAAACATTGATAAATTATGACCTGATTTAAGAAAAAAAATTGTATTTTGAAGAAAAATTCTCCAATAAAAATGGTCAATTTTTAAGCACAAATTTATCAATAAATTTTCAAAGTGGTTAGAGGATTTCTTTCTGTCCGCTATACTTATGCTACTACCATACCTGCTCTGTATGTCGATCAGAGCGTGTGCATCAAATTCTCCCCCTCCCCCATTCATAAATCTTGTGCTCCCTTGCAGACATGACAAAAACATTAAACAACATAAACAAATTTGGGGATGCATGTGACATCTACATACCCTTCTTCCCTGCGGTCTGAGGTAGGTACAGTCATTTTCCTGAAAACCTACCACTGCAAAGAGGTACACCTCCCCCTCCCCGCTTCCCCCCGCTCCCCCTCCCCCTCCCCCCCGCCGCTCCCACCCCCGGATTTGCCAATCTATGTAATTTCTTTGTAATATAGAATGCAAACAGGCTTGAATTTATATGTATAATTAAAGAGTATTCATAAGTTTTATTTTGAGTCCTACATCTGGACCGAAATGATCCAAAAAAAATTGGACTATCAAGGACTATTGGCGCACTATCAAGGACAGTAAAACCAACACTTGCAATAACTTCATCTCTTCTCTCACCACCGACACCCCCACTAAAAAGATTTGGAGAATGGCTAACAGCTTCCACGGCAGGATGGGAATGTCTCCCATCTGCCATCTCTCCTGAAATGGTTAGCTTCTCACCATGAAAAAGGACATTGTTAACCACCTTGCTGCCTCTTTCAGCAACATCTTGTCCTCAGCCAACTACCCCAATGCTTTCAAAGCCAAAAAAGCTGGCGATGCGTGGCGTATCACCTTTCCCTCTGACAACACCGAAAACACCTCCAAGGGTCCAGATAACATCCCTTACCAGTTCCTAAAACACCTCCCTAACAAGGCCACCACTACCCTACTCATCATCCTCAACCACATTTGGTCCTCACACTCCTTTCTCCCTATCTATAGAGGATAGCTATCATCACCCCTGTCCTCAAACTGGGGAAGGACAGTATCTACCAAGCAGCTACCACCCCATTGCCCTCACCTGCTGTCTCTGTAAAATTATGGAACGGATCATTAACCAAAGACTAAACTGGTTCATTGAGACCAACAGAATCCTCTTCCCTCACCAAAGCGGCTTCTGGAAACGTCACAATACCCTAGATCAATTAATTACGCTCAACACCGCTATCAGGGTATCCTTTGTAAAAAAAGGAACACCTCATTCCCATCTTTTTTGACCTTGAGAAAGCTTTTGACACTACTTGGAAATAAGGCATTACCTGCAAACTTTACACAATCAGCCTCAAGAGGCCACCTCCCCATCTTTATTCAAAACTTCCTCTCACCCAGGCAGTTTCAAGTTCGTATTGGCCACACCGTCTCCAGCCCCTACCCCCACGAAGAGGGCATCCCCCAAAGCAGCATCCTCTCTCCCACTCTCTTCAACATGAGCATCATTAGTTGTTCTGCTCCTTAAAGTTTCAAACAGTCGGACCCGACCTGATAAATAACCAGGTCAGGTCAGAATTTTCCTCTTTATTTTCTTTATTCTGAAAACCTTAGTTGTTGTGGAAGTTAGTGCTGAATATCATAATAGCAATGGATGAAGCCCTTATTGTGTGGTTATTTTAATTAGGATAAAGTGGTCTCACTATTAGCTACAGTAAGTTTGTGGTTATGATTTGCTGGATGAATTCTTTAAGGAGAAGGACAAGTCATGTTAACATCATCGCGGACAACCTTGGCCCCAACATCAAACATGCCCATTACGTGGACAACTTTACCATCTTCTACTCCTCCCCTAGCTTTCCCCTTGTCGAGAATAGGCTCCAACTCAGCTTCAACCGGCTGCAAGACTGGTGCAACAATAGTGGTTTCAAATTCTCCAAAGACAAGACAGTCTGCATGCACTTCTGTCATTTCAACAACCTCCACCCCAACCCAAATCTCGTGCTCAATGGCAATCGCATGCCTAAAATTGTCCACACTTAAGTTCATGGGTTTAGGCCTAGACCTCAAGCTCTCCTACAAGCAACACATCAGCAACCTGAAACAGAAATGCATCAGCTCCCTCAACATTCTCCACTTCCTCTCCAACACCACTTTGGGTGCGAACGCCGATGCTCTCCTCAAAATCTTCAGGCTCACCATTCGTGCCAAGCTCGACTACGGCAATATTGTCTACTGTACCGCTCACAACTCTTACCTCAACCACATCAACACTATCCAAAATGAAGCCCCAGTCTGGGTGTCTACAGGACTTCACCCATCACCAGCCTTCATGTTGAAGCTAATGAACCCCCTTTCTGTTAAGGTGTAGAAAGCTTAGTCTCTCCTATGCTTTTAGAACACCCAAAACCCTGTTTGCAACCTCAATAGGTACCCCAATATCTCCACCCTCTTTGATAGGACTATAATCCTATCCCCTCCCTTCAGCTTACGCATCAAACCAGACCTCCTCCATCTCGGCATCAACCCCGCTACTCTTGGCACCTCCTGGCCCACTTTTCCTCCCTGAGCCATCCTCCTCCTTTCTATCCACCTGGGCCTCTTCACTCATCACAAAACCCAATCCCACCCCAAAAGTATTCTTTTCTTCTGGCATCCCTGGCAATGACAGAGCTGATGCAGCTAAGCTTGCCCTGAACCTCCCTCTACCCCTTTTTACCGAAACCCTTTCTGACATACCACTTATCGCTTCCCTTATTCGTGATGGCTGGCAAACCTCATGGGATTTCCAAATTGATAACAAACTCCAAGTCATCCAGCCCACCATTCAATTAAACCCACCATCCACAACCTCTCCCATGTCGACAACGTTCACATTACCCACCTTAGAATAGGTCACAGCCACCTCACTCACTCCCACTTCCTTATTGGCTCCCCCACCCCTCTGCAACAATTGCCATTGCACCCTCACAGTCCACCACGTCTTCCTTGCTTTTCCCCTGTCCAACCTTCCCAGAGCTTCCTCGCTCCATACAACTCAATTGCCGAGTTCTTCAAGAAAAACCCTCTTGATAAAATTATCTCCTTCCTTCATCATGCTTCCCTCTACAACCATATTTAGTTCTCCTCTCCCACCCCCTCTCTCTACTTTGCTTTTTCACCCATGCACTTCTTCTCTCGATCCCAGCTTTCTGACTTTTATTTTCCATGTTTCTCTCAATCTTCCCCTGTTTTCTTTTCTTCCTACCACTGGAATGATCTAACCTCTCAGGCACAATTTGACCCTCGCTGTCATCAGGTCGTAGTGCCGTTAAGCCCTCATCAAACAAACAAACCATATTTACCTAAGTTATTTATACCTTACCTTCCATGCCATAGATATGCAATCTGGTCCATGACCTGATTCTAATAATTACATATTTATAGCATGGAAGGTAAGTATTACTCTCGTAAATATCCCCGCTACGCTTAGCGGGGTAGATTTAACAGCATAAGCGTTAGTGGCGTATTCAGCATCAAGCGAAATTCCATATGTAAAATAATAGGATATACAATATGTTTTACATATTATGGAAATTAACTGTAAATTTATAGGGTTAAATATCAGCTAAATTTGGAAATGACTTTGTTCCTATGGAAATAAAATTTTCAATTTTTGAAAATTTCTCTAATTTTCGGAAAATTTCTCTAATTTTCTGGCCATTTTCGATGATTTTCCGGCAGTTTTCTTCTGGTTTTGAATCAATTTCTTTGATTTTTAAGGGCAAATTTCCGCTTGTTTCGGGTTATTTTCATTAGGATCCCCTTCCCCTCCTTCCCCCGTGGCTACGCCACTGTTCAATTAATCAATTAATTTTATGCAACTGAGAAAATGACGAAAAACTTCCTAAGTCATGCTTTTCATATTGTTTAGATCATTCAAATATTCCGAATCATTATCAATATAATTGCCTAATTGTATGTAGATATTTCCAATTTAGAGACTTTTGATCTATCAAAGAGCTATAAATTTCCTAAATCTTGTGCAAAAAAAAAATTACCAGTAATTTTCTGACCGATTAGAATTAGTTTAGTAATTTTCCGGTGAAGTTGGGGGCACATTATTACCCCCAAAGTTATAAAGCTGTCGTACCGTACATGCTCTCAAAATATGTCAATCGAAAGTACCCTTTAAATCCTGTCCAGATTCAAACATCCTCCGCCACACTGACATCGACCTCAAGACTTTTCCTGGTTCAGATCCTCATTAGACATTTGTTCATTCCAGATGGAAGTTCTTCATGAAGTCCAAGTTTGTTTATGTGTTTTAAATCAATAGCTAATTTTGCCTCTACCTTTCCAAAAGACTCCCTTCACGATATCTGGTGGTGGCTTCACCTGTTATAATTAAGTACCCCCCTCCCCCTGCCCTACCTCAACCCCAATTAAAGAAAAAGTCAATGTTGAACCCCGTTAACGGGTGTTTCGTCAATGGCAAGTTTAGGGCCTGAAATGTAAGATATTTTCAAGAAATTAGTCGGCATCAGCATCATCATGGGCGTGGCTACGAAGCAGATAGCTACCGCATGATGACAAATATACAGTCACGGCGACCTTTTCTGTGTAACGATGAAAGTATGCCGAATGATTCAGAGGACGAAATGATTTGAAAAACCATTAAAAAACGAGCTTGAATATTCCCTTACTGCAAATGTGTAATAATATTATGTTATTCAGAGCAGGAAAGTGCCACTTTGGAGACTAGATTTTGCTGTTGACTCCAACCAGAAATATCAGTTGCTCCTAATGACAAGACTTCCTGTGATATCATCACTCGTTAGTGTATCAGAGGCAGTGCAGTGTACAGTGCAGCTAGTACAGTATGGCAACTAAACCTTACGAACTCCATGGACTTCCAGCTTTACCTAAGAGCCTTAGTGCGTTATTGAATGCTAACTCAGGGACATCATGGAGAGAAACAGGACGTATTCACGCACATCGGACTAATATACAAGACAGTTTGAATGTATTAAGTCAAGACTCTGAAGAAGGTTCAGCAAAAAGTACTGGTAGTGGCCGCGGTAAAGGACACAGAAAAAGAATCAAAATTCCCAAAGGAAATTTAGATGCAGCTCTTGCCTTACTTCGAAAAGAAATGGTAAATATTACAATTAATATTCTGCATTAAAAAGCTAAACATTTTTAGACTGATTTTAAGTTGAGGAATATCAAACAATAATTTTGTTTGCATTTTATTGATTTCTTTGTTCACAACATTCATACATACATTTTAAACAAGTAAATGAAGTGAAAGAACTTACCAGTTTCAATTAAGAAAGTGTTTTTTTCCATCTATATTTATTCAGTACAATGGATGCTGTGAAAGCATGGAAGTAGAAGAGATATAAGAAGTGCTTCAAAAAAACCTCTAGTAAGCCTAAAGTGAATCACTGCATATTCTTAATTATTAATAAGTGTAAAAAGATAAAAATTTACCCCTACTGAACGAACCGATAACTGTTTTTAATGATATTATTTTGAGAGGTAAAGAATTTCAAAGGTTAACTTCACTATTCCTTAGACTTCTTAATGTGGTTTTAGTACGACATGGAAACGAATATAAATTATTTCGCTGTCTTGTATTGTCAGAGCATATTTAAAACTGAAGCTGAAACAATGTAAGAAAGAAATTTTCCTACCAAGAAGGGAGGGGGAATCATAAAATCATACTTAAATACAAAATTACCATTCAATGGAAAAAATAGGGAAATTCACCCTTGCACTCCCAAATCTTGCCTATGACTGTCAAAATTTGCAAGCCCAACCCAAATTCTGGACAAAATTGGAGGGGGATGTTTTAAACGGTAGCCTCGCGTGAGGGGGAGGGGGGGGGTTCCCTGAAATGCAAGTAGTTGCTGTGCCCCTCAAAAAAATAAACTCATGTATGATGACCTCGATTTCAAACATTGTATGTCCTTTTTACCATCATGATATCAATTACTTCATGTTTTATTTTCATAAGTAAAAATAACTCAAATTTTGGCAGGGACCACAGAAACAAAGGAGCTGGGGTGCAGGGGATTTTTGCTGTGCAAAAATAAACAATGTGAAATGTGCTTTGCTGGTGATGGCACTTTTATATTCCTCCTCCTCCTCCCCACCAGCCCCTTCCCTCCCTCTCCCAACTTCAAAAATTGCTTTGCAGCCCGTTTGGTCCATGTTTTCCATACATCTCTTTGATACAGTTACATGTGAATGTTTGAATTTGCTGTACAGAACTTCAGCAGTAATTATGCTCACTCTCCTTGTGCAGGTTGATGGGGAATGGCTTATGTGGTATGCCACAGGAATGTTTAGTTTTTGACAGTTAGCGTTCAGATTCATCAGTGCACTACTGTATATACTACTGTACAGTAAGTATATACTATACTGTACAGTATATACTATCTATACTGTACAGTATATAATATACTGTACAGTATATACTATACAGTATATACCACTGTACACTATATACTACTGTAGCAGATGAATTCAAAATTGGAGGAGTACCCCTAGCCTGGGTGTTATCATCTTTCTCTGCTGAAAATGAGAAAAGTAAAACAAATTTATGTATTACAGGATGAAAACCTGAGATCTTCAAGTTGATGCAGATATTTTCTGACTCACATTGTCTTTGCAAATTTGTGCCACTTTTCACTACAAATAATCTGATCGCAACTTTGACATTTGTATCGTAAAGATGGCGGCACTGCATTCACCCACTTAAAGCATTTGCTCATTCATGGTCAACTGCATTATAAGGCAATTGATATTTTTGAGGTCAAAGCTGAGCTGATTTTATTTTATAAAGCAATGTACAGTACATGTACACCTTCACTCGCGGCTGAGGTTTATGGACATGAAGAGGCAACATTGAGTAACAATGATCAAAAACCAACAAAGTGGTTAAAGGACTATGGACATCTAGAGGAAACCTAGGCTTAATTTTTTTTTTTTAGATATGATTGTAACCATTAAAACAGCGAAAGCAAAAAATTACATCAAAATTGGTTAAAAATGGACCGATTTACAGCATTTTTAATTTGTCTGTAGACATTACTTAATGCACCCTGCTGTAAAATAGTGGACAAGTCTACAACTGCAATGAATTAAAATTAGGCAGTCCACAAGATGTTATTATAATTAGGCGGTCTACAAGATGTGGTCCACAAGATGTTATTATAATTAGGCGGTCCACAAGATGTTATTATAATTAGGCGGTCCACAAGATGTTATTATAATTAGGCGGTCCACAAGATGTTATTATCCACAAGATGTTACTTTGATTAGGCGGTCCACAAGATGTTATTATGATTAGGCGGTCCACAAGATGTTATTATAATTAGGCGGTCCACAAGATGTTATTATAATTAGGCGGTCCACAAGATGTTATTTTAATTAGGCGGTCCACAAGATGTTATACAGGGGTCAGTGCTGAGATTGGCAGTAATTTTCCACGATGTTCACCTCAAAGTTTCAAAGTTCAAATAGATTGGTATTATCATAGGTTTACATTCATAAATCGGGTATGGGAAATAAAATGCAGGGAATGGGTAATAAAATGCAGGGAATGGGTAATAAATTGCAGGGAATGGGTAATAAATTGCAGGGAATGGGTAATCTTGAATTAGAAGCTTTGAAACTTACATGTACATGTACAAAACATCTGAATGAAAATCTGAAATCACTTGCCATTGGATACAAGTTAGTAACAGTTACGATACTGTGTCCTGGGTGTGTGATGGATATTCCGTTGTGAATTTAAGTGGGGTCTAATTTGTGTGATATGAGTTTAGTAGCAAAGCTTACTTCACGTGCAGTTACTGGTCTTACAGTATCTGGTCTGATATTATCCAGGGTTGCGTTATGTATGCACCACTGTGTATGTAGTGGGTTTGTTATTGTTACCTTGAGAGTTGTTTGAACAAAACAGAGACAACAATAAAAATAGATAACTATTTTTCCCCTTTTTTTTTAAAGCAACCATTAACATTTGTAAACAGCCTTCATACAATGATGGTTAGTTTAATGCATCACAATGAGTTGAAATCAGTATAGAATGTCACATTTTCTAATCAAAAAGTGTCTTATTCAGAAAAATAGTGAATTTTGTATTCACAATTTTTCGTTGTTTAAAAAAAAAAGTAAAACCCAGTATGACAAACGATTGATTACAACCCCTCCTTTCTACTTTTTTCATTTAATGGGCTGATCCTGATTCCCCGGTTCATATTTAAATGGAAATTACTGTACTGTAAATGAGCTATGTGTGTTTTTGAAATTTAAATTCTTTTCTTTTACACCTTCCATGCTGGTTCCTTCAGGTTCCACGTGTTGGCTTCTTCATAACTAGTTTCCTCCAATTTTTCCTTTCTTGGCTCAGCCTTTCTGCTGTCACTAAAGAGTTGATGCCACGAGATTGCATGTCCTCCTTAATACAGTCTGCCCATCTTTCTGGCGGTCTACCTCTAGGTCTGGTGCCCTGTATCTGGCCGTCAAGTGTCAGTATTGGGTAACGAGAATATGCTTCAGCTGCCCAAAATATTTAAGCCTTGTGGACTGAACTCTTTCTACAACACTTTTGCCAATTTCAAGGGTGTGTCTCTGACACATTGGTTTCTTAGTTTCTGAATCTTGTGACTCCCAAGTATTCTACTGAGACAAGACATCTCAAAAACATTCAGCCTCTGCTCATCCTCTCATCTTCGTCCAAGCCTCCGCACCATACAGCAGTATGGACAATAATAGGGTGTTGTATCAGTGGACCTTAGTATTTAGGCCAATGTCATTTGATATCCATATCATAATGAGCTGATAGAAGGCTCCTGCTTTCTTTCCTCTTGACTTAATAATGTCCCCTGTACTAGTACTATTCTCTGGTATTACGGTTCTGAGGTAGACAAACTGCTCTGCTTGTTCAAGCGTTGCATCACCTATACGGATGGTGATATTTATTTTCCTTTGAGAGATGATTTGTATTTCTTTATTACCATTGTTTAAGAAAGTAAAGAAAAATTAAACTTGATAAATTATTATACTGTAAATGGTGCCTAAATATGCTTAGGAACTTAGTCCAAGGGCCAAGTTTGTGAGAAACAGGTCTTAAATGCTACAGTTTAACACATTACAATGGCCACAACAACAAGTCGCTGTAACTCTAGAAACAGCACTCTATTTTGAGCAAAATTCCATTGCGTTCATAACATGTTATTTTCACCTAACATCCTAGTGTTATGATTCTAAATGATGTTATGATGCTCCTCTCAAATTTCTGTCCATGATCTTCATACATGTATATTTTCTTGGACAGTAGTAGGCCAGCAGATTTGAGCTAATTGAGTTTGCTGTCATCAATCTGGCCATCCATTACTTAATGCCTGTTTGGTGTAATTTACCTTGCTTAGAAAATTTGGGCCAGTGGATAGGCAAAAAAAAGTTTTTAGCCTATTTAATGATTTTTGTTTACCTTATAGGGGTCAATTTTGTGCTGTTCTGAGAACAGTACTTTTTATACAGGAAGAGTGAATTTTCAAACATCACTGTTCTGGTGGAACAGTGTTTTTTCACAAGCATGTGGCTTCAATGATCAATAACTTGATTTCTGCTCAAAACAAAAATGCATGTCGTCAAACAACATTATCATCAAAATAATTTCTTTCAATAAGAGAAAGCTTTACCTTGCCTGCAATTGTCAGCACAATTATCATGAATACACATATGCAAGGCAGCTTGCATGTGTACGACTGTATGCAACTGGATGCTACATCCCACTCACAACTCTTACTAAAAACTAAAACCCTATCCCCTCCCTTCAGCTTACGCATCAAACCCAGCCTCTACCACTCGGCATCAACTCGCTACTTTGGCACCTTCTCCTGGCCCACTTTTCCTCTCTGGGCCACCTCCCTCCCTTCTATCCACCTGGGTCTTTCCACTCATCACAAAACCCAATCCCACCCCAAAAGTATTCTTTTCTTCTGGATACCCAGCCATGTTGGCATCCCTGGCAATGACAGAGCTGATGCAACCACTAAGCTTGCCCTTAACCTCCCTCTACCCCTTTTCCAAAACCCTTTCTACCATCAAATCGTTTATCGCTTCCCTTGTTTGTGACCGCTGGCAAACCTCATGGGACTCCCAAATTGATAACAAACTCCCATGTTATTTAGCCCACCATTCCGATCAAACCCACCATCTACAACCTCTCGTGTCCACAACGTTCATTATACCTGTCTTAAAATAGGTCACACCCTTCTCACTTACTCCCACCTCCTTATTGGCTCCCCCACCCCTCTGCAACAATTGCCACCCTCAAAGTCCACATGTCCTTCTTGCTGGCCCCCAGTACAACCTTCCCAGAGCTTCCTTAGTCCACCACAACTCAATAGCCGAGCTCTTCCAAAAAAAAACCTCAGGATAAAAGATCTCCTTCCTTCATCATGCTTCCCTCTACAACCATATTTAGTCCTCTTCTACCCCTCTCTCTACTTTTACCCCTTTTTTGCATCCATGCACTTCATCTTTTGATCCCATTTTCCTGGCTTTTAGTCCCTGTGTTTCTCTCAGTTTCCCCCTAGTTTTTCTTCTTCCTACCACTGGAATGATCTAATCTCTCTGGCACAATTTGACCCTTCCTGTCGTGGTGGCTTTTAAGCCCTCATCAAACAAACTTATAAGCGACATGCATATTTGTACATTTAATAGTAAGCAACAAAGTACAGTAGTTGTAAATTAAGCCCATTTTGAAGAAAGGAATTTGTTCTGTTATTGACAAAAAAGTTGGAACAGTAAAATCTAATTAGGAACAGTATTATTTGAGAAAGTACTATTCCGTGGAACATTGGCAAAAAATGTTAAGTTTCGACCCTTGCCTTTAACATGCTAAAAGATTGTCATGTAAGACTAAACTAAAACCTTTCCTAAGATTTAAGAATGTTAGAAGTTCAAACGAATTTGTCAATATTTCATATTTACTGTAAAACAACTAAAAAGGTATTTGGATCGGGTGGGAATTTTTGTATGGTTAGAGCAAACTACTGTATATCTATGGCCTGAATTAAGAACTTGACTGGTTTTGAAGTTGTGCGAAAAATCTTATATTTACTGAAAACAAAGTACGAACTATTTTGGTTAGAATAACCTAACTGAAAAGCAAACTATTGTCTGAAAGCAACAGGTGTGGCCTTAGTTAATTGCAAGGTTTGAAGTTAAAATAAAACAGCAAAACGTTCATGTTTACAGTAAAACAGCTACATGTAGGTTTTATGGTTTTCATGAGATTTATTTTAAGTGGGGTATCCTTTACAAAGATGTGCACAAATATTTGATGCAATGATGCTTGACCAAGCTGTGTTTATCACAGATCAATGATGACCACAATTCTAAAGTGCTTTTGTTTCTATCTTCCTTTTAGGTGGGTCTACGACAGCTAGATATGTCACTTCTGACTCAGCTTTGGGCCTTGTATGAAGCAATTCAGGAATATAAGAACAGTATGTCATACGGTGACAGCTCACTGGACTTTGATAATGAGGATTCATCTCAGTCTACAACCACACCATTGTCCCCTTTGCCTGAGGACCCATGATAACAGCATTGTTAGAGCAGCTATTTGACCGTCATTACCTATCCACCTACTGTTACGTATGCTAACTCAACAAAGACAACCCTGGAGTTAGAGACGTCACTACAGGGTGTGTGGGGGTGTTCTACTCTCCCCCTCCCTAATGTTGGACGTCAATTGCAAAATAAACACGACAGTTGAAAATTCAACCATTCCTCTTCGGACACCCTTCATGTATCCACCCACTTGGAAACTGATGCCTCTACACCCCTAATCAGAGGTCCCTACAGCGTTCCTGAAAAGAGTGTATTATTCAATTAAGTCATGGGATCTTCACACTGCAAATTTCAATAACATATACACCATGTCAGAGTTGAAATAATTATAAAAATTTCCCACTGTTGTGAATAAAGGTGTCAAAAATCTTACCATTAAGATTTTAATGGAGAAAAAAAGATTCTTCCCACGAATTCCTGTTATTCCCGCGGTTACCGCAGAACTGAGATTTTTCCACGTTATGGAATTATTGAAAATAAAACTTCAAAATTATTTTTTTTATATGATAAAAATGGCAAAGCTTTCGTAAAATTGTATTGATCATTTGCAGTCCTGTGCTGTGCAACCTCCAATTCTGAGTAAGGTGAATTTACAGTAGTCGTCTTTGGCTATGCCATTTGGTTCATTAATTAATACTGTGTACAGTAGTATAGTAATTACACGTGAATTACATAGCATAGCATAGCAAGGTTTAACGTCCCGAAAGCATCCAATGCTGGACATTATATTAAGATGGCCACGACCTTTGATAACCAGTTGTGAACTCACTGGTTGCAGACCCACCGGGATACGAACCCAAGACGTGCGGTTGAGAGGACAAAGCACTAACCACTACACAACGGAGGTCTGTTAAGTCTGTAAGCTGTAAGCATAAGCCAACAGCATTTCTTCTTCATATGGAATGTGGACAATATAATTGTTGTTTTATATGTTTCAAATGAACCTGCCTAGGCAGTACTGTACATGTAAACTGTAGGTCTGCAAGTTTGAAGTGTAATTATTAGGTGAATTTCAAATTAATTATGATTTAATCCAGACAAGCTACATGCCTTAGTAAGATATTAATGAAGACAACCTGAGGATGTCAATTAACCTTCAACAAAATCAAATCTTTTTACATAATTAAAATGGAAAGCTCCTTGTGTATTAGTACTGTACATGTATGTACAGTAGTTCATGACTCATTTTCATCATGCAATAAGTATACTGTGTGCTCAACAATCATGAGCTATTTTAGTGTGCTGTTCAGGTGCACATTGATTGTACTGTATTTTCTTTGCTTCGAAAGATCAGGCCTGCGATTGGATGTTAAGTGTTCCTCTGAGGTATAGGTGGGATTATGGTCTGTGGAATCCTGTCTAGTCATTAATGAAATTTGTGGCAGGTGTTGCAACAGGGTGATACCTGGTTGAAATTTATGTCTTTTTTTGTGAGAAAGATGTCTTTTTCTGTGAGAATAAAGCAAAGAGTATAAGTCTAATGCAGTAAACACGCAGTTGTGATATCAATGAATTGCTTATAAATAATATTTACAATTATCACAATATTATGCTTGTTTTGGCATTGTCCGTGCACAAACTTTTAATAAAACTAAGATATTTTTATGATACATAGGGTACATTTCGGCAAGTTTTCTATCAGTGACTAATCTGTAGCAGTGTGGGTAAAAGATTCAGCTTTCCAATCTAGCATTCTGGGTCAGATTCCATGCAGGCCCTCAACCAGTATTCCACAACTGATTAATAAAATGGCTGTGGGCATCTTGGTGTAAACAAAACCAAATCATCCGGAGGGTGTATTACAGTAGTACTGTAGCTTTTATCAAACTGCCAGTTAAAATTACACTTAATACATTACACGCACATTTTTTGTACAGTAAGTGTGTTGAAAAGATGTATGTTTTTCAAACTTATCAGAATATTGTATTCATCAGCTTTAAGAAATCTCTCACAAAATAATTGTACAACTCTGCAATAAGAATGGGCATAGTGTTTTGTAATGCTGAGATTTCCTATTGGTCATGATGTATTACTGCTGCTTAATAAGTCGTTAAGAGTTGTATGGATTGCCTTACTTCTTGCCAAAGATTTCCTTTCTTAAATTTGTTTGAATAATGTAAAGGAAAAGTTTGTACAGAATGTAAATAAACCAACATAAGTTTAATATTTTGTAGTATGTAGGCATCACATGTGATGGTAATGTTGCACAGTTTGAATTTTAATTTGGCAAGTGTGTACAAACTAATACATCTATGCTGAAATACTTTGCATGGGTAATCTTTCATTCAATTGGAGAGATTGAGATTTTATTGGATGTAGCAAATACATAAACAGTATTGTTTCTTCTATGCAGTCCTAAATATTCAGTAAATATCGGTAAGGTTGTACCAGGAATCTGTTATTTACATAACAGCTAAATTCCTGGTTGTACTGCATCATGAAATACGCGGGCATTTTACTGCATCGCGAAATACGCCGGCATTTTACTGCATCGCGAAATACGCTGGCATTTTACTGCATCGTGAAATACTCGGGCATTTTACTGCATCGTGATATAAGCGGGCATTTTACTGCATCGCGAAATACGCGGGCATTTACTGCATCGTGAAATACGCTGGCATTTTACTGCATCACGAAATATGCTGGCATTTTACTGCATCGTGAAATACGCTGGCATTTTACTGCATGGTGAAATACGCGAGCATTTTACCACATCGTGAAATACGCGGGCATTTTACCGCATCGTGAAATACGCTGGCATTTTACTGCATCGTGAAATACGCTGGCATTTTACTGCATTGCGAAATACGCGGGCATTTACTGCATCGTGAAATACGCTGGCATTTTACTGCATCGCGAAATACGCTGGCATTTTACTGCATCGCGAAATATGCGGGCATTTTACTGCATCGTGAAATACGCTGGCATTTTACTGCATCGTGAAATACGCGGGCATTTTACTGCATCGCGAAATATGCTGGCATTTTACTGCATCGTGAAATACGCGGGCATTTTACTGCATCGTGAAATACGCGGGCATTTTACTGCATCGTGAAATACGCGGGCATTTTACTGCATCGCGAAATATGCTGGCATTTTACTGCATCGCGAAATATGCGGGCATTTTACTGCATCGCGAAATACGCGGGCATTTTACTGCATCGTGAAATACGCTGGCGTTTTACTGCATAGCGAAATACGCTGGCATTTTACTGCATCGTGAAATACGCAGCCATTTTACTGCATCGTGAAATATGCGGGCCTTTTACCGCATCATGAAATACATGGGCATTTTACTGCATTGTGAAGTGAGGGTTTTGTGGTTCAGGACACAAAATTAGAATTGCAGTTTTAATAAGATACAGCAAATTGAGTTTTGTTTCATTGGTAGCATTGCAAGCTATGAGATGACTATGTACTTGTATGCAGAATTAAATGTTTGATTTCCTTTTGAGTTGTTTTGTGATTGACATTGCACGTTAACAGGTTCAGATGTATTGAAATGAGTAAAAACTACCTAATTGTTAAGGAACTCTTAGGAAATAAGGAACGTGACATTTTGCACAGGATATTACCACTACTAATATTGCTCAATTAAGTCATATCAGTGCCACCACATTAATCGTAATTTGTACTTCTTTGATAAACACTTGGGTATTAAAATGGTGGTATAGATTAAAATTAGGTCAGAGTTCCTAATATTTTGCTGTGACAGATATACAGTGCACTGTTTGAATTTGAAGTGAATGCCACATAATTACCTGCTCAAGCCTCAAACTGGACAATACTTCTGGTTTCTATATTCTGTTTGTGGTCTATTCTTCTGGATGGAACCAGCTAAAGTCCTTTCTTTGTGTTAAATCTTTCTTTTCAGATGAATTATTTCTTTATTGTCCCAAAGGACCTTTATGCCTTTTCAAGAAATTTTCCCTCTTGTGGGATTGTGTTATTATCAATAGGAGAGTTTATTTCTTCTTGGTCTTCAGCTAAACGATTACATAGATAGCTGAGTTTTGTAAATGGCTGGGTATTTATCTCTTCAGACTTTCAGTTCAAAGACTATTTATACCTTGTCATATCAAGAAAATTAATGGTAGCCCAAATATAAGTTTTTAACATATTTGCTTTGCTGATATGTGGCTAGATGTTTCAGACCAGGATTTCTGTATTAGCCTCTTGTTTAGGAGTAGAATTTGTTGAGATTCTTGAGTATCTGTAGCTAAATGAAAAGCAAACAATTGTAAACTTCAAAACAAGTTTTCCACATTGTGGTGTGGTGTCATAGATTTGGTTGCCAAGTGGTTTGATATTGATGTTTCCTGAAATTTATTCTCAAGTACTAGTTGTTACCATGGAAATTAATAGAAGTATAAAGCTTTATATTATTTTGCACCATTTAGCAGCAGAATGTGCCTGACTTACTTATAAGTCAAATATTTAAATATTGTTACCAACTCAACAGGGATGTTAATACCTGCTTAAGCAAAATGCCTGAAGGAAAACTTTTGAAAATGAGGGTCTGTACTCTTCCCCAAAATAACATTTTCAAGGTCTCCCTAGACCCCCCTGCCCCACACTCATGGTTTCATGATGCCTTTTTTGATGATTTATCCAAATGATCTACATTCAGCTGTTTCTCTCACAACAACCCCGATGTCTTAGACAAATGTGACTCTGTTTTTGCCAGCCTGTGGTTGTTACTACTGTGGGTTCTTCACTTTCCAGTACAAAGTGAAATATATTTTATAGTTAAAATCTTTAATATTCACTCAACCCCCAGTCACTGTGTAAGAAGTACATGTGGAATGAACATTTTGTTATTTCATGTATGGTAACTATGGTGGTATGTAATGTTTCTGTTGTGCCTTCAACAGCTTAGTTAAGAAATATTTTGTGCCTTAAATGTTTAGAGCTATATTTAGAACTGTCAAATTTGTATTTACAATCGTAATATTTTATTTATTTCAATTAATCATTAAGAGTTGCTTTAGAGACGTAGATCCATACCCTTTACATCCAGATTGTGTCAGATGGTTACAAATATAAATTGCTATTATTATAGTATGTATTGCCATATGTATTTTCCTTTTAGATTACATATATGTATAGCACATTTCATTGGCAACCAAATCATACATTGAAGATTCTTTAGCTGACCTCTCACATAGTGTACTATACATTCGATTGTCTTAAGAACATGGCATCTTTTCCATGTTATAGTATACTTATTGTTAGAGATGTCTGAAACAACATACATGTAGTCTGGTAACCAGAATGCAGTCATGGAAGAAGCCTGCTTTTATTCTTCCAGATGACATCTGTTCTTATTTTACATTTAGCAGTTGAACTGAAATGAAACTCTCAAAATGAATTAGACCAAGACATCTCAAGCACTTTATTCAAACTTGTACTAAAATTAACCCAGCAAGTATTTATTCTTCATGCTGACACTTGTCTTGAGGTCTTTTAAAAAATCTTAATTTGGCCTGGCGTTGATCATGTAGATTCATGTTTAAGTATTAGTGGTACCTTGAATTTGTTCCTGTTTTAATGCCTAAGGCTCCATTTTTTGTCTTTGGTGTTAGAATAATGAAGGATCAATTTATGCAAATTTTGTGACTTAGTAGGAAGACACCCACAGATTTGATACAATTTAACCTCAGATCTAAACATATCTGTTCTTGTTGATTAGGAGAAGAGCCAACTTCAAATGGTTGTTGTCGATCACTTGGTTGCCTTAATGTGGTACCCGACTTGAAAACAGATTAGTGCTCTCGAAATTGAAAAAAACAAAAACAATTCTAGCAATTATTATGACAGGATTTGTACTATTTTCATAATAAATTTGTCTCTTGTTTCCAGTAGATGTATTAATGTTTTAGGTTATCTTTTATTCAAATGTGCTATGCTTTTGTTAAAGTATAGTCCTTTTATCTTTCTTTATTAACCTTCTAAAATGTATTTATTCTGGAGAAACCCAGTTCACATTTAGTAAACTTGTTATGGCTCATTGATTAAATGTATTCAATCATGCCATCATCTTGCCAACACCTTTTGCCAACACCTTTATTAAATCATTCAGTTGTTCATGGTAGAAGTATTTCATTTACATAATGGGGCAATATTTTTGTCATGTTAGATTTAATGCCAGTTCCAAAGTATGTTAAAAGAAATGGATTGTTAATAAAATGTTTTAATGAAGGAAGGGTATTGTTGTTTTATCTCTTACACTATAAGTGGAATTTTTCCACTGAAAGATTGTTTGGGGGGTGGGGGAAGGAGGGGGAGATAATAAAACCTAAAAAATCACCATACAAAAGATATGAATATGGAAACTTGTACCCCCAAAACCCACCCATGTGTACTATGTAACATTTTTCCTCTCTTGATAAATGGCATTCTTCTTCATTTCTAAAAATAACTTTTTTTATAAATACAAAGTTTTTTCCCTATTTTGTATTAATTTTATGTTATCCTTTAAGATTAAAAATGATTTACATTTTGACTCATCTTTTAAGCAAATTTCTGGGATCTTTGGGTTGTTTAAGGAGAAAAACATGTAACAATGCTATAGCAATGATATGGCTGCTTTACCCTTTATTAGGCTATGGTGT
The DNA here is from genome assembly GCA_020152595.1 of Chiridota heheva. Taxonomy (NCBI): domain Eukaryota; kingdom Metazoa; phylum Echinodermata; class Holothuroidea; order Apodida; family Chiridotidae; genus Chiridota; species Chiridota heheva. Next base: position 1,561,502 of record JAIGNY010000432.1, on the reverse strand, counting down.
AGCACACACTGATTGGGATATAATATCACAAAGGAAGTGCATGGTCAATAATTAATGTTGATATCTCATACTTAAGGTACAGGAAAGACTCAAGGCTCTTCAATAAAGACAAGTCCAAACGAAATATATATCCATAAACTTTGTAGTATCTATTTCCATGCATCACTTCCACAGGCAGTAATATAAACTTAACAATAACAATATTATCAATTTTGAATTACATGATAAGGCACAATATTTGGATAGGTATAAACAGAAAGACTTTCAATTGGAATAAATCTGATTAAGTAAATGATTAGTCAAACATACAAGAATACACTGCATTCAGACAGCACCTACTTGCACTAAAGAATATTTAAACAAATATTAAGCCTAAACCTCACAATACACCTATATTGCTCACAACAGAAACCACAATCCAGCACAAACAATTACACCAGGGATTTCCACACACTTGACCTCACTTTCTATGGTCATAATTTGACATTGATAGTAAACAAATTTCACTGTAGCTGCACTGATTTTCACACTCAACACAAAGACAAAAAATATTCCCCTGTGGTCAATGTGTCTGGCTTAAAGTAATAATTACAAATAGGATGGAATTTGACAGTGCAGGTTTTGTTTGATGAGTGATTTTAAGTGATGTTGTTGCTCAACCTTGCAGGCTTTCAGAATTTTGGACTGAAAATTTATTGCAACAATTTTCATCGTGAATTTCAGATACTATTTTACACACTACATTTTACATATGTTTCTTTCTTATAAGTTTTTTAACACAGTACTTGCATCATTTATTTTTTGTTTGTTCTGGATTTGTACTCAGGACCTCTTCTCTAAGTTCTCTCCTTGTGCTTCTCAGGATCAATGAAAATGAACTTTATGATTTAATGTACATGAAGGTGGGATGCAATTATGGTGAAAAAAATAACAATGCACAAAGATAAATGGACACTTCAAACTGTTTACATCCATCACAGAAATTTACAAGAAGGTGGACATGCAAGAGAACAAGCCAACTACAAGAAGTTTTTCAATTTTGAGAAGCTACTCAAGCGATTGCTTCTCAGTGTGAATCTGTCTGGATTTCCACTCCTGATCAAAAGTATGGCAATGCTCCCGAGTGACATTCTGAGAACTTGAGGATATCACTAATTAGTGTGTTGGTCAAAGCAATGGCTAGTATTAACTATTGGAAGTGATGTAACATTCCTACTTTAAGTCTAGACAGTTATCAGTGATGTTCGTCAGTTACATACAACTAGATGTCAAATTCATTACAGCAGTATATATATATGAAGCTGAGACATGGACAATAACCAAAAAGTTTGAGGACCGCATCAATGAGCTGTTACACCCGACTTTTACGCAGCATACTGAACATCAGTTAGCGGGGTCAAATTACGAACAAGAACAAGGAAGTATACGGTTACATTCCTCTGCTATCAGACCGCAAAATGCCTGCAATTTGTCGGACACTGCTTTTGCACAAAAGATCAACCGATCTCTCAATTAATCTTCTGGTAACCTGCTGGTGGGCACCGAAATCATGGTAGACAGAAAATGTGTTACTCTGACATCATTGCCAAAGACATAGGGACTCAATACAAATGAGTTCCATCAACTCATGATGGATAAATCAGCCTGGATAACTTCATAAAAGCTGCTTCTACTATTCCGTCAATGGATGACAGATGATGATGATGATAATGATTTCTGACATCACAAAAACTTGCGCCTCTTTTAGGATGCAAGTTTTTTTCTACAATGGGTAATTGCAATTGGTATGATTTCACAGTCGTATTAGAAACTCTGCTTACTTATAAGAAGTGCAGTTTTGTGTCTCGTGACTGTATACTAATGAAATGGTACTTCACTTCAATAATGGTTCACAGCTACCTATTTTTATCTTAAAGACAGTGATCTCAGTCTAAAACAAGTCTTGAACTATCAAGATGCCATAAGTAGTTGGTAACAAATATGGTTTAATTTTTTCTCCAGAATTTGTGTCAGGATAAAAGAACTATTGTCCTGCAAGTTGACTGTAAGAGTTACAGTATAATTAAAGTATCCTGAAAATTGTCCAAAGCATCATCTTGTCAAAGGCATTTTCATTTATAGTTATATCAGATAGGATAAAAAGTGGTGATTTGGACTGTTTTTCATTCATAATAACAGAGCTAAATTGTGCTTATTTTAAGTGGCATGATCAAAATGTAATGCAACATCATATCTATCAGGAATTATTTCTTAAAACGATGAACAAAGCCACTTCTCACTTGGAGAAACCCCAGCAGCCACAACTGCTCCTTGATGGCTGAATCTTACAAGGATGTGCATCAGTTAAAAAGGTGTCTCTCGGGTGACACCCTGTAGTCTGAATTGAAGTAGGATACAGAAGCTTATCACAAACTATTAAAATTATAATTGTTTCACTCACACCAAATCAATCTTGATAGGGAATTAAATAAATTAGACTGTAAAAAGCATTTATGATGATGTCACATGCATAATATATTCACACACATGATGACCTTTTGCTCTTTGCTCTCATTAAAATGATGAATTGTACAATAGTTTGTAGATAGATAAAATAAGCTTACAATAGCACACTATCAATGAACATTTACAATCGTTGGTGTCTAAAAAATGAGAGTACGTCATTCATATAGCTATTTTAATGTATAAGTCAACTGTAATCATATACCATCAACACTGTTAACTTTAACCTTTTGTTTTCTTGTTTTCTGTGACTAAATTGGATTTCATGGTAAATCTTAAAGCAAACTTTTTGATGGAATACAGAAACTTTCAAAACCCTGAGTTCCTCAGGAACTTGAGTGCTCTCATATGTACGCATTATAAATCATTTGTATAATTATTATTATTACTCCTGCACAGATGACCAAGAGAAGGTATTTAACACCTCTTAGAAATGTTCAATTGAGAGGCTGTCCAATTTCAAAACAAAAAAAAGTGACTGGATAAAGATATAGTGCACAAGATCCCCACTGTTTATTATTTCAGTCTTTTCCCCTGACTTTTGTATTAAAAATAGCACTCTTATGAGTGTAATAGATATATTTGACACAATTTTTGTAGGTAATAGTTGTTACATCTTCTCTGAAACTAATCACAGAGGCTGCATTTGAAAACTTAGATAAAGAGACCAGTCTTCGGCTTTCATCACACCATGCCTGTCATGACTTTTCATCATCGCTGTCAGGTATTGCCAGGTCTTGCTGGAGTTGCTTCATCAAATGTCTCATGCGACCCTTGAAAATGAAATTTAAACAGTTATAAATCACTTAAAGTGAAAAATGTTGATGATCAACTTTACAAACTATATACAAAGCAGTTTTCCAAAAATACGACACAAGGGTGTGGCCAACTACATTACTCTGAAGAAAGTAGTTCAAACAGCCTCTTACAGTGCAAAACGTATTAATTATACCTTGACCATTTTTTGACCATGTGATGATCTTGATATTCTCTTCAATTCAGAGAAAACTATACAGGAAAGTTTCTTAATTTACAAGAGTCAGAAAATGTAACCATGTACTCATATATACTTCTTGTGGTTGGCTAACGGTTTACAAGAATAGAATCATCCATTTATTGGACTGCAATAAGCTAGCATATCATCCATTTATTGGACTGCAATAAGCTAGCATATAAATTAATTACACATAAAAGCTGGTTGTGATTAAGGTATGTTCAGGATTTAAAAATCCTTATCAACATTTTTCACCTTTTCAGGATTGTATGGCAAAGACAGCAGATTCTTTTGCAGCATCACAAATTGCTTTATATAATCAATAAAGTTGTAAGGCCTAAAACTATTATTTGTTTGTATACATAGTCCTCCATTGTAGGAACTAGGCAGGACTCCCATATGAAGCATTGACGGCAAGCTTTAGTAGATAGATGATGGCTACAGCAACGGAGTCTTGTGTGCCAAACAAAAAGTTTTATGTCTTCGATTTGAGATTGCGCTGGAAACTACAACCGAGAAAACTAGACGATAATTTTGATCTTGGAGCAGTGTTCCGACAAGAACACAGAAGATGCAGACTGTTACCACTGAACCAACCTACCTCTTCTAACCTGTCCTTGTTTCTGTTGATGTGAGCCTCAAAGACCTGCTTCAAGACCACGTTGGTGTAGATTCCTCGGTTCAAAACATCATTGGTGACATCCGTTACAAACTCCAGGTATCGGAGCTCCTCCTCTCTGTATAATACAAGAATTCATTTCAGTCTATAGAATAACACCGAGGCTATCACAACAGAGCTGTCAAAAGATGTAGCTATCATACAACAAAAGTTCACACAACAAAATATTCTCCTATGCAGCATCAATATACCGTATTTGCCCAGGACGCTTACAAAATTAGAATTGTGACACTTTTTAATGCCAACATTTCTTCCTAAATAGCACCCATGCTTGGCTTAACGTTAGCAAGATTTATGCCTTAATAGTCTTGTTTATCAGGCCTACCGTGCATTACAAGTACCTCAGAATTTGACGAGTCAAAAGGGAAAGTTATGCATTTCTTAAATAATTACTTGAATTTCCACTCTCCATATTAATTCAGCCTTGCATACCAAAACAACAAGAAAATAGAGCATATTAAAGACACATAAATATTTATAATTTGTTGATGTTGTGATATATAATCAGTTGGGTGGGCGCTTAATAGATCATGGGTGCTTTGATGTGTCCCTTACTTACCCCATGGGTGCAACTTCAATATTAACTTCAAAAGTTTACTGGTAGGGGTGTACCTTGTAAAGCATAATGCAAACATTACAGAGATTCTATTCGATAAAGATAATCGATTCAGTATGGCACCCAGCATCGTTAGCTGTACTTAATATTGTTTCTTTACAACATCCTGAGGCCATCCTTAAACAATTGTTTCTTTGGAGTAACCCTACCTATTCAACAAAATTTCTACCTACTCAAAAATATATATATATATATATATTTTTTTATCCTAAATGATAGCGCTTAATAATATCATTTGCCTACCTACCTACCAACTCACTTTTTCAAAACAAAATGGGTTACTCCAAGCAAACAATATTTTAAGCCTGGCCCTAATAAGCCATGATCAATGACTATGATCATAGCTATTTTTGAGCAGATGAATTTAAATGTATGTCAAAATGAAAGACTGCAATTATAATTTAACAATATTACTGACTGACATCATATTTGACATACAAGGGTTTATTGGATTAAATTGAAAAGTAAGAAACAGAAAATAATCTACTTACTCTTCCTTCATTCGTACTTCATTTTTGGAATGATTCTTGTAGGCAATTGCATCCACTTTTGCACTGTGCATAGAAAAGTAAACAAAATTAGAATCCTGCATTTTGTTGAATAAAATAAAGTCACCACTCTCTGTCGTTCATACCAAATGGTTCCAACAACAAAAGATACAACTCTCTCTGAGGTTCATACCAAATGGTTCCAAGAACAAAGACACCACTCTCTCTGAGGTTCATACCAAATGATTCCAACAACAAAAGATACCACTCTCTCTGAGGTTCATACCAAATGGTTCCAACAACAAAAGATGTAACTCTCTCTGAGGTTCATACCAAATGGTTCCAAGAACAAAGACACCACTCTCTCTGAGGTTCATACCAAATGGTTCCAACAACAAAAGATGTAACTCTCTCTGAGGTTCATACCAAATGGTTCCAAGAACAAAGACACCACTCTCTCTGAGGTTCATACCAAATGGTTCCAACAACAAAGACACCTCTCTCTGAGGCTCATACCAAATGGTTCCAACAACAAAAGATACCACTCTCTCTAAGGTTCATACCAAATGGTTCCAACAACAAAAGATACCACTCTCTCTGAGGTTCATACCAAATAGTTCCAACAACAAAAGATACCACTCTCTCTGAGGTTCATACCAAATGGTTCCAACAACAAAAGATACCACTCTCTGAGGCTCATACCAAATGGTTCCAACAACAAAAGATACCACTCTCTCTAAGGTTCATACCAAATGGTTTCAACAACAAAAGATACCACTCTCTCTGAGGTTCATACCAAATGGTTCCAGATACCACTCTCTGAGGTTCATACCAAATGGTTCCAACAACAAAGACACCTCTCTCTGAGGCTCATACCAAATGGTTCCAACAACAAAAGATACCACTCTCTCTAAGGTTCATACCAAATGATTCCAACAACAAAAGTACCACTCTATCTGAGGTTCATACCAAATGATTCCAACAGCAAAAGATACCACTCTCTCTGAGGTTCATACCAAATGATTCCAACAACAAAAGTACCACTCTATCTGAGGTTCATACCAAATGAATCCAACAACAAAGACACCACTCTCTCTGAGGTTCATACCAAATGGTTCCAACAACAAAAGATACCACTCTCTCTGAGGTTCATACAAAATGATTCCAACAAAAAAGATACCACTCTCTCTGAGATTCATACCAAATGCTTCCAACAACAAAAGATACCACTCTCTCTAAGGTTCATACCAAATGGTTTCAACAACAAAAGATACCACTCTCTCTGAGGTTCATACCAAATGGTTCCAGATACCACTCTCTGAGGTTCATACCAAATGGTTCCAAGAACAAAGACACCTCTCTCTGAGGCTCATACCAAATGGTTCCAACAACAAAAGATACCACTCTCTCTAAGGTTCATACCAAATGATTCCAACAACAAAAGTACCACTCTATCTGAGGTTCATACCAAATGATTCCAACAGCAAAAGATACCACTCTCTCTGAGGTTCATACCAAATGATTCCAACAACAAAAGTACCACTCTATCTGAGGTTCATACCAAATGAATCCAACAACAAAAGACACCACTCTCTCTGAGGTTCATACCAAATGGTTCCAACAACAAAAGATACCACTCTCTCTGAGGTTCATACAAAATGATTCCAACAAAAAAGATACCACTCTCTCTGAGGTTCATACCAAATGCTTCCAACAACAAAAGATGTAGAAACATATTTGTGATGAAAATTTAATCTTAATAGCAATTTTAATATCATACTGCTACAATTATTGTTTGTGTAGTGGAATAACTGAAGACCTTCCTAATGTATCAGACCACAGAAACAAATTGCAGATTCGACAGTATCTCAGCATATATACAGATGAAATTTGTATGTCTTTAATTTTGCATGTCTTTAAGAAAGTATATGCAGGTCAGTAGATCCTCAACAAGAAATTCCTACAAATAAACCAGACCAATGGATTGGTTTTTAAACACTTGTACTTCCAATTTTTTTCTTCTTGAATAAGCCCACTGCCTTCTGTATAGTTAGCAATTCCCATTTATTTTTTCACAAAAATGACAGGAAATACAGATACTGATACAGATACAGATATGTTTGGACATACATACTGGTGGGCAATACTGATGTATACCTTGAAGAGAAACAGTTAAAACAAAGATACTGTATCCATCACTTACCTATAGTATTACCTTTAACATATATAATACCAGACATTGTAAATGATACTCCCCTCACCGCTAATGATATGCTTTCCAGCCTCTGTCACACCTGCCATCCCAATCTCATTTCCACATGCCATACCATACTACTTCCCTCCCTACAGGAAATCATACATGAAAATCCAGATGCCATTTTACCACATGACCCATATGTCATCACACCTGCAATCAAGATGACATCCTACCATATGACTTGCCACCCTGTCCCATATACAATGTCATCCTGTCCCACATGCCATCCCTCCCTGTACCATGCGCTGTAGCATGTGCCATCCCACCATGTCCCAAATGTCATCCCTCCTTGTACCAAGTGCCATCCCACCCTGTCCCACAGGCCATTCCATGCTATCCAACCCTGTTCCACATGTCATCCCACCTGAAATCCAGATGACTTTCATTACATGCCATCCTTTCCCACATGCCATGCCACTCTGCCCCACATGTCATCCCACCCTGCACCCATGCCATGACATCCTGTCCCACATTCCTTGGCACCCTGTTCCACATGCCAACCAATCCCACATGCCATTTCACCATGTCCCATATTTCCTCCCATCCTGTCCCCCAGGCCATCCCACCTTCATCCCAATTGCTACATCTATCTATCATTCTACCATCTTCCACTCAACATTCTTTCCTTTAACTCCCATCCCATCATTTCTATCAACTCGACATGCCCTATTTACCTACCATCCTCCATTCACATACCATCCCCTATTCACCTACCATCCCCAATTCACCTACCATCCCCCATTATTCTACTATCCCCCATTCACCAACCATAATCCATTCACCTACCCCATCCCACCTTTTGCTATCCACTCATCTACCAAATGTAACCAACTCATCATTCCAACCTTCACTCTAACCTCCCTGATCTATCTACCAAATCAGAATAAAAATTCAGTACAGATTAATTTGCAGATTATCAATGTGTCAACTCTAGTAAAGTAAAGACCTTTTGTTTATTTGCTATTCATTCGCAGGACACTTCATTATCAATTCCAATCAGTCGTCACATCTATTATTATTTTTTTTCTTCATCCCAGAACAAATTCACCCCACTTGGGTAGTGGGGGTATTTACGAGAATTATACCTACCTTCTATGCTATAAATATGCAACCTAACCACAAATGATCAGCACACCATAACTATACAACCAAAAAGAAAGCTAGTCCCACCATACCCCTTTATTGCCCCTCTCTCTCTCTCTCTCTCTCTATACCTCACTTATATACCACCATAACATAATAGTGAGGACCTGTGGGGTCGGTGGGTGGGATGCATAGAAGGTAGGCATAATTCTTATAAATACCCCCACTACCCAAGTGGGGTGAATTTACTTCAAATTATATCCTACCTTCTATGCTATAAATATGCAACCAGATTTCACCTGTAAATAGGATGGCAGGAGTTCTCACTATGCATTAAATAACAAAGCATAGAAACAAAAGGAACATCATCTCACCTTTATTATGGGTGCCCTTGTCCAGAACAGCAAGAGCCAGACTTCCTTCTGACCATGGCACGTCCCTTAGATAAGCCAAAACAAATGTTGAGGGCATCTTACACACAGCTGCAGACAAGATTTCTCTCACGGGAACCCCCTCCGAAACAAAGCAAATGAGGACCCCATGGCTCTTACTTGATGGACATGCACCACTGTTATTAGTAAACAATACGTTTCTATTATAAAGAATTGCTTTGGTAATCCAGCAGGAAACCGGTTTATAAGGGCTTTGAAAAGAAATGAATAGAGCCTTGGGTATGCTTAATATAATTATCAAGACACCATACCAAACACAAGACCTTTATCTCCTCTAGTATCAGAGAAAGAAGCTAAGGTCAAAAGGAGGATTGGATCTGGTAAAAAGTCTAATGTCTGATTCTTCGCTATAAAAGAGGGGTCTAGAATCATAGGGACTCCCGTTGACTCGAAGCGGATATGCCCTTCTCTTAAAGAAAGGGCATGAAGCGACGGCGAGCAGAAGCAGCTGCCAAAAGAAAGGCAGTCTTAAAAGACAATTCTCTTAAAGAACTAGAAGATTTAAGTTTAAAAAGAGATTTTGCCGACGTTTCTAACACTATTTGCATACTCCACAGCGGGGCCAAATTTCTGACCACCAGTCAGAGGAGAAACATGCCTTTAATCAATTTCTCTAAAGGAACTGCTGTGGATACTAAAGATCCATGAAAGAATACCTTATGAATTGCTACAATAGCAGAACTATTGATAGTATTTAACTTTTTGTTAAAATTGAACTGATTGAGCAAAAAATCCGCAACGTCACCTACAGATGCAGTATGCAGAGAAATCGTTCTAATTGTGCACCATTTTCCATACAGTCGGGAGTCGCGCAGAATACATCCCCAAAGTGGAAGGGCGCCTGCATTGGGCCGCCATCTGGGCAGCCTCCTGCGAAAGGCCCTGCAAGAGGAAGCCCTCCCTGATAGAGGCCACGCAGTCAAGTAAAGTGCTGCCGGATTGGGATGCGTTCTGCCTGATTTCGGAAGCTCTAACAGCCCCTCGAACAGAGGCAATGCCAATGGAGTGCCGGCCAGAAGGCTGAGTAACAGAGGAAACCATGTCTGGCCTGGCCAATTAGGTGCTATTAGCAACAACTGACACTGATCAATCGTTATAATTTTTAAGACCCAAGGCACTATTGCAAATGGAGGAAAGGCGTAAGCCACTAGAAGACCCAATTGAATTGCGAAGCGTCTACCTGCCAGTTTGTTTGTTTGATGAGGTCTTAATGGCACCACCACAACGAGGGTCAAATTGTGCCTAAGAAGTCAGATCATTCTAGAGGTAGGAAGGAAAGGGAACCAGGAGAATGAGAGAAATACAAGAACAAAAAGTCAGAAAGCTGTGATCGAGAGAGGAGTTGCATGAGTGAAACAAAAACAAAGTAGAGAGGGGGTGGAAGAGGAGAATTAAATATGGTTGTAGAGGGAAGCATGATGAAGGAAAGAGATAATTTTATCCTGAGGATTTTCTGGAAGAACTCAGCAATTGAGTTGTGGGGAGCGAGGGAAGCTCTTGAAAGGTTGTACAGGGGGCAAGCAAGAAGAACGTGATGGATGGTGAGGGTGCAGTGGCAATTGTTGCAGAGGGGTTGGGGGGAACCAATAAGAAAATGGGAGTGAGTGAGGTGGGCGTGACCAACTCTAAGACAGGTAATATAAACGTTGTCGATACGAGAGAGGTTGTTGATGGTGGATTTGATCGGAATTGTGGGCTGGATGATATGGAGTTTGTTATCAATTTGGGAGTTCCATGAGGTTTGCCAGTGGTCATGAACAAGGGAAGCGATAAGCGGTTTGATGTCAGAGAGAGTTTTGTGAAAAGGGGTAGGGAGGAGGTTGAGGGCAAGCTTAGCGGCTGCATCAGCCCTGTCATTGCCACTGATGCCAACATGCCAGACTCTTTGACCTGGGATTAGAGCAGGACTGTTGATTGCTGTTGTCTGATGCAAATAGATCTACTTCTAGTATCCCGAAGATGGACCAGAGTTTTTGACACACTGACCGGTCGAGAATCCACTCCATGGGACCATCTCGTAGTTGTGATAACATGTCCGCTATGGTGTTCAGTTTGCCCGGGAGATGCACCGCCACCAGTTTGATCTGGTATTCTTTGCACCATAAAGGAGTGACTTGGTTAGCATCCAATGTCTGTGGGATCTTGTCCCGCCTTGTTTGTTCATATATGCCACTAACATGGTATTGTCTGTTCGAACTAGAACTGTGTGTCCCTGAACTAGATTTTTGAAGTGAAGGAGTGCCCTGTGCACCGCCTCCAACATATTGATATGTTGGTGGAGCCTCTCTCCTGTCCAAAGGCTGCTACTTGTGCATCTCCTAAATGCACTCCTCATCCCTCCAAAGAGGCATCTGTGACCACTGTCACTGATAGGGATGGCGGGGAAAAATCACCTTCTGAGAAAGATGGCACCAGTCTTGCCACCATAGAAGGTGGGGCCGCACTGAATGTGGGCAAGGGACTGGCAGGAAAAGATCTCTCACGAGAGGATCAAAGTGAGACAGAAGGCGAAATTGAAGGTCTCTCATAAAGAACCTGCACATGGGAACCATGTCTACCATGCTTGCTAGGTAGCCCAGAAAGATAACCAGTACTGGACTGGAGCTGAGTCCTGGGATAGGATGAGCTCTGCTCTGGAGAATACTGCTTGGATTCTCTCTTGAGACAGTCCAATGTGACCCGTCGTGAAATCCAAGACTGCCCCCCAAAAAAGGTCAAGGTCTGAGAGGGAAATAGATCTGACTTGGGCTACTTCTATCACCTGGGCAGTATGGGCTGAAGCAGTCTCTGGGTTGTCGGCTACGATGAGCCAATCGTCCAGGTACATGAATATCTGAATGCCTTGTTTGCACAAAAACGCAGCTACTACCCATGTAATTCTCGTGAATACTCAGGGGCTGTGGATAGAGTGAATGGCAATGCCATGAAGATGAAGGTTTGGCCTTTGTAATTGAAGGTTAGAAACCAATGATATGTAAGTAAGCATCTGACAGATCTATTGAAGTTGCTCAGAGGCAGGAATGAAGTCTGGAGTGTAGGGTTTCCATTTTAAAAGTTACCGGTTTAGATTTAGGATGGGCCTCCATTTGCCCCCTTTCTTTGGGTCAAAAAAGGTTGACATGACCAGCTTTCCTGTCTGCTCGCTCTAGAGGCTTAAAGCTCATTTGTCGAGGAGCACTTGAATTTCCCCCTCCAACAGAGCCCGTTGCTCTGGATCAGGAGGGACGGGGGTGGGCCTGAGCATGCCCACTTCTGGAGGAGGGGAGGTAAACTCGAGCTTGTACCCCTCTTGAATTGTTTTCAAGACCCAGTTGTCCTTTGTCACTCCTATCCATTTTGAGGCGTAAGTCCCCAGGCGCCCTCCATGGGATCTCTTACTAAGGGCTAAGAGGAGAAGTGCCGGGAGAGTTTCAAAAGCATTTTCCACTTCCCCGTCCCGACCCTAAGGAGAAGGCGATGCATCGAGCAGCGAGGAAGGAGCGCTGGCCCTGGTTCACCGTGACCTGGCCTGACCATTGGGGATGTGTGCCCAATGAGGTTTGCAGCATATGGCGGAATGGAACAGGCAGCCTGCCTTTCACCATGTCTTCCCGAGAGTGCTAGTGCCCTCGGGGTACCCAGGCATCGTGCCATTGCTGGAGGGTTGGGGCCCTTGGCCTTTTCCGCCAACTTCATGTTGCTGCAAAGTACATCCTGTCTGTTTGTCTGGCGAGACAGGATGTGCTGGAAATGGCCAGCGAACACATGACAACCCTCTAGGCAGACGTCGCAAATCTGACACCGTAGTGTCAGAAAGCCCCAACAGGGGAAAGAGGTTCTCCCGTCTCTCCCCTGTCACACGGTGGATAACGCGTGCCAGCTCATCCACTGTGCCATCTAGCAGGCCTGCTAGACCTCCAACATCGATTGGGCCCTGGTTCATAGCAACTCTGGAGCATCACACAGGACTTCGGCCGTGCCTTCTGTGGCTCAGACCCCCAAGGCCTGGTACTTGACCGCCACTGTTAAGCGGAGGGCTTCCTCTCGCTTGTGGGCAGCAGAGTTCTTGAGACGTTTGCTCCCTTGCACTAGCGACGCTAGAGGAGCACTCTTCTGGGTGTGTCTCAGCATGGACCATACCTCATCTGGGATGGGAGATGTTCTTATGAGGGAGGTAAAATCCCCTTCCCTGACTCTTACTGCCCGGTGCAGGCTCCGGTCATAGGCAGTCAGGTCTTTAACCCTTACTCTCCCAAGGTTCCAAAAATAAAATAAGCTATTTCTGAAATTTTTGGAAAGAGGATTTTTTCAGCACTTTCTGTTCCATTTGTACCAAAACAGGTTCGACTTTTATGAAAGCTAACATGTTGAACTTTCCAAAAATGTGCATATTTCCGAACTCAAATATGCAAATTAGGTCATTAAATTAGCATATTAGGTCTCCAAACATTCTATCTTTATGACATGCTTGTGCCTTGTGGCTAAATAGCAAAAAAATATGGACACAATTTCTGAATCGTCCTCGGAAAGACCTTTCACTTAATACTATTCATGGATTTTTAGGAATCAGAAAAAAAAAGTGACGCAAATATGAAAAATTTGGTACATTTTGACCTAATAATTATCCCCCGATTCTGTGAATAATCTATCTAATAGTGTATGGCACTAAATTTTCCAAAAAAAATGCATTTTCCCCTTCTATGATGTCCAAAACTAATAGAATGCAGAAAAACAAGATGTTTACATCATCATTTGCAAAAAATAAAATAAGAAATTATGCAAATGATATGCAAATTAGGTCATTTACCTCATTTATTATGCACAAAAGTGTTTTTTGTTTATTTCTGACCCAATTTCAGCCATTACAAGCGTCACAGCTACTTTTATGTTGATAGACTATGCTGATTATCTATTGAACACTTACTTCTGTTCATTCCACATGGAATTCATAAGAAATGTTTGCCGAAAAGGTCCAAATTTGTAAAGTCTTCTGCTATACCTTGTTGCAGCAAATAGAATTAAAAAAAAAAAAAAAAAATTGCAACTATATTCATTCAACTTACTTTAGTTTGGTCTTCCCATAACCAGTTACCAAGACCTCGTGTCGATCCCGGTCACTCTCCACCAGTACTTCCCACAGATGATAGTCTTTATCGGCTGCAGGGATGACCTTCGACCGTTGTATCTCCTGCAGCCGAACGTTCCGCTCTTCCTCCCTGGTTTTGGAGGCAGCTTTTTCCGCTGCAGTCGTATTTTCTTTGAGTGGTGATGGTGGCGAGACTGCAGCGGAAGGCCTGGAAGAGGGGCCTGGGCTCATCTTTAACGGTCTGTCCCTCTTCCTCTTGGGTTGGGGAGTAGCTGGCGGCTCGTCCTCTTCAAGCATACGCAAAACATGTTATCGCATAACATGTTATTGTGGTTTCTAGTAGCGGGCGGCTCGTCCTCTTCAAGCATACGCATAACATATTATTGCATAACATGTTATTGTGGTTTCTAACCTGCCCCACAATTTTGTGGTTACCGTGGGGACAGACTTTTACAGCCGGGATGCCCAGGGGTACATACAGGGGTCCAAAATGTTTGTTTTATTGATCAAGTCATCACCACAACAGTGGCATAGCCAGGGGGAGGGGAAAAGGATCACGGTCCCAAAAAATGGGGCATCAAATTTATGTACCGGTACTAGGCCTATATACAAGCATTTTCCTCTAAATGGGCCTGGGGCACCCCCAACATGTGTATTTTGCCCTAACATGGGACCCCTACTCCACTTTCCCCCATAAAATTGTGATTTCGGCCCCTGAAATAATGGAATTTGGATTTTGTGAAATTGGAAATACACATATTTCAGTAGGTAGAAATGTTATTATTGGGGTTCAGCTTTTATTTGTTTCATCCGGGCTATTATAGAAAGGACCTAAATCCTTTTTTTTATATGTGATTTTAGTGTCCCTTTTACTTGTTTCTCGTAACAAGCAAAAAATCCCCGCTAATTTATTATTATAATTCTATAAGCCTTATTTTATTACTACACATTTACAATGTAGTACTTTCGCTATTTTTGGAAGAAAACACTTACCAACTCCGTAATTTGGAACAGATCACTATCCATCTCAGCAGGCTCTATATTCTCCTCTTCCTCAATCTGGTCACGTTCTGGTACATCTTCTTCATCAGAAGTACCTTCCGACCCCTCTGAGTCATTATTATTCTGAAGAAAACATAGGAGTCGGAAGGCACGTTCGACGTTGTTACTTGTATCTCGCCATTTTGTGATGTTGAATGTGCGAGGAAAAAAAAAAAAAAAAAAAAAAAGACGCATATTGACGTCATCATCAGAGACCTGTTAGGAATGTAGAGGGGGTGCATCTGTTATTGTAATAGTTCGTCTGAACGATCTATTTCTCCTCTATCCGTAGAGATTTTAAAAATTCCAATACAATATTTGGGCGGTTTTTATGATTTTTGATCAAAAAGGTCCAAAATGGCCCGAAATCACAAATTTTGGCATATTTTCTCCAAAAAAACACAAACATTGACCAAGTACAAGTAAAAATCGTGTAGCAACCAACAATTCAAACTATCTTTATACTTTACCTAAAAAAAAAAAAATAAGAAAAAATATTCACGTATGACATTCGTCTTTCCAAAAAAAAAAAAATGCCGTTTTTTTTTAAAATGCACTTTTTTGTAACGATTTTACTCAAAATATTTCAATCTAACCCCCCAACAAAATAACCATATTATAAAAGATCTATTCAATCTGGTTTGAATGAACTTATTTGCAGCTCTATAGGATTTTGGGAAGGTACTTAAAAAAAAAATTGGAAAATGGATCGTAACTGTCACGGTCACCGTGACGCTGGGAGAGTAAGGGTTAAAAACTTTTCAAGCCTAACCTTGGGACCCTCCAGTGGATGGAGGGGTCCACAGCAAACTCACGAGCTGGAGTCGCTGCTTCCCCTGCTGGGCTCGAGAGAAGAGTTTGCTGAGACTGGTCAGCACCCTTCTCTACAAGTGAGTCCACCACTGGGACCTTGCACTCACGTTGTAGAGCGTCCAATGGGAGGGGGATCATGTCCCCCTGCAGGGGCGTCTTGGCTGGGTGGGCCTGTGGAAATAGAATCTCATCCAAAACTATCATTCGCTTTGATTGTAATGAGGCTGTTTCTGCCACTGGTGCCAGCTCCGGAAAGAGGGCAGGTGGCTTGGGGGAGAGGGGGGAAAGGTGGCCTCCTCTGCGGGCAGGGTAGGTGGCTTCTCCTGCCTGTTGGCAGCCAGGGAGTCCCCTTTAAACTCCACGTCTGATACAGCTCTAGAGGGTCCCCTGTGGAGCCAACCGCAGGGGAAAGGGGACTTAGGACCTCTGCTGGGGCCAATCAAACTGTCGAGGTAGGAGGCTGTGGCGGCAGTCAAGCATCCAATGGCTTAGACAGCCATGTCTGGAGCTTGGCTTTTAGTCTGCCAAGCAAGGTGTCCTCGTCCAGGACTGCCTGACGAGCCCGTTTAGAACGAACTGCGTCTACGTCCAGACCTGTCGGGGCTGGAGGAGAAGGAGGAAGGGGAGGAACAACGGTGTTTCCTCTTGTGCCTCTCCAACAAATGTCGGGGGCAGCCCCTATCCGGGGGCGGTGGAGGCACTGAGGCCTAGGAAAGGTCATCCATCTCCTCTTCCAGAAAAGTTTCTGGAAAGGGTGTTTGCCCTGGCGAGGCCACTATGAAAGTGATGGCGGGGGAGGTGGTGGTGGTGGGGAAAGAGAGGGTGGGGGAGGAGGTGGCAATGGAGACCGTCTCCCACTGAGGAGCCCTGAGCGGAAGATGGCAGCTTTTGTCTCAGGTCCTTGTGTGCAGACGCTTTGCGTGCTGTCTTCTCCCTCCAACGTTGGTCTTCTGCCCACTCGACAGAATCCCAGTCTAAGAAAAATAGGCAGGGGACCTCCCTTAAACATATCCTGGATGATGAGCAGTCGAGATGCACATCCCCAGACCAAGGCTTACAAACTTTTGGCACTTAGGCCCACTCAGTGGACGCTGGCTTATGGTGTCTAAATGTAAAATAATATGAAATAATAGAAAAACTAACATTGAACTCTACTTTGAGTTGGTTTACCAAGAAACTGCTACAAATTCTAAAATCCGGTTTAGCTTCTTAAAAGCAGGCATGGGATTTAACTACTTTAAGCCTAATAAAGAATTTAAAGACTGCTTACCAGCCCGGCTTTACTTTAAGCCAATACGGGTTTGATTATTATTTTAATAATCAAGCCTTCTTAAGCTGATTTATAAACCAGCATGGCTATACTTTTATTTATAAACAGAAATCCCGGAAGTTCTCAAATTAAACCGGCGCAGGTTTATATGACTAAAAGTTCTTGGCGGCACGGCCTGCTATCAAGCTGGTACGGTGTTCTGTAAAACCAGCACAGATACTCATTTTTATAAACCTTAATGGTTATCTGTAAAGCCGGCATGGTTTTATGACTTAATTGATTTTCCTGGCGCGGTTTCCCTTGTGAAACCAGCACAGGTTTTAACTCTCAAGCAGCACAGGTTCTGTAACTGGCATGGCTTATAATTTTTCCGACCCGGATTATTTTTATAAAACCAGCACAGGTTTTTGTCTTATTTAATTCTCCACGATGTGGATTTCCTTTTGCAACCAGCACGGGTTTTAATGCTAACCACGGCTCATAATTCTTGCCGGCCCAGCTTTATTGTAAAACCGTCATGGATTTAAATCTTACTTAATTCTCTCCACTGCGGTTTTATTGTGAAAACAGCACGGGTTTAATCCTAACCGGCATGGGTTCCTGTAAACCTGCACGGCTTATATTTCTTTCGGGTGTGGCTTTATTTGTAAAACCGGCACGGGATTAATTCTTACCAACCTGGCTTTCTAAAGCAGGTACAGCTTATAAACTTTTACCAGCACGGCTTCCTATGAAACCGGCGTGGATTTGTATTATTAATCTATTCTTTTCTCTTTCTTACTGGCCCGGAATACTGTGAACCGGCACAGCTTAAAAATTCCGGCACGAATTCCTTGTGGAACTTGCACAGGTTTATGTTTTAAATCTCTTACCGGCACGGGTTACTGCAAACCGCCACGGCTTACTGCAAATCAGCCAGGCTTTTAACTCTTCCTGACACGGTTTTTTTTGTGAAACCGGCAAGGCTTTTAACTCTTCCTGACACAGGTTTCTTTGTGAAACTGGCACGGCTTTAACACTCACCGCTTACCAACACTCACTAGTGCGGCTTCTGTGAAGGCCAGCAAGGTTTAGTAATAAAACCCAGATCCCAATTTGAACCGTCAAGGGTTTTGGGGTGATTGTTTCAGCAGGAAGGAGAAGCCGTTAGGGTCCTAACTTGGGCCCGTACAGGAAGGGGGATCCCAAACACAACACAAGGTTTGGTGGGGCCCTGGGCGACTCTATTTCAGTCAGAAACAGGAAACAATCAAGGAAAAATCCTTCCTGGGATATCAAGTAAGAGCAAAGCGAAACTTGATAAAATTGACAAAACACAAATTTTTCAAATGGAAGGAGAACAAAGTGTATTAATTATCCTTCATTATTCTGCGTCTTTGTGAAAATGAAGAAAAAAATACAGATGTTAAGCATGGATGGGATAGATTTGTATCTATTAATGCCAAAACATTGGTAAAATACTTCCAAAGTCAGCCCCCAAGAAATTACTGAGGAAACAAAATGGATGCTGTCACTATATGACAAACATAAATAGAGGTGAACTGTCCTCTATAGGCACCCGTAATTCCTTAACCACCGGACTAAAGCAGAAGCCTATGGCCATCCAGATCCTGAGACAGTACTGATGACATCATGTGATGTTATGGGAATGGAATCCTCTGACTCAGAATGGGGACCAACGTATATACGAAAACTATGAAGAGGGTAGCCTAAGCAGTACTATACTACGGGAGGCATAACACTAGCCTAACGAAGGATGCTCAGAGACTACAAATTAAGAAATCTTCATACATCGTGGGTAAAAAACCATAAACGTTAGTTAGCTCAAAATGATCTGTAACACATGGAAAAACAGATTATTACCTCAAAATAGTAGCATATATACAAACAGAAAGTGGAAGAAGCCATAACTTTTGGCGTCTTTATAGGCCAAGCTGCTGAAGCCAGCTCATGAAATCATGGATAAAATCTCGGCCTAGGCCTCAATACCAACCACCCTAGATGTCTCAAAAAGTACTTCAAACTGTCTGAAAACCTGAGAATGAAATAGTAGGTGAGAACGGTGAAAAAATGCTGACTAAAGTGAAAATAATATGCCAGGACTCAACGTCGATGCTGTCTAGTATCGTCTGTTGAAGAAAAGTTAATTTAAGAAAGAGAGGGGGGCATTTAAGGGGTATGGTGGAACTGCATCTTTAGCTCTGTTTTTGGTTGTATAGTTATGGTGTGCTGACCATTTGTGGTCAAGTTGCATATTCATATCATAGAAGGTAGGATATAAACTGAAGTAAATCCTTTAATTGCTGCTATTGGAGTCTGGAATGCATTTGTTCTCCTTTATATCAATTTCCTTTCATAAAAATTGTTGGAATTCCTTTCCTAGGGCAACAATTTTTTGTTCCATAGTAGCTGAATAATGCAGGGGGCGGACGGACAATAGATGTGGACCGACAGCCAGAGTCCAACGGCCAGACGGACGAATGGTAAAGATGCTATAGCCCCTCTTCACCAACTTCAGTGGCTAGGGTATAATCACCTATAATATCTATAAAATTACCTATAATATCTATGGTCTCTTTCCTCTAATGTTCCATTCATATCCACTGTGTCTCTTCCTCTCCGCTGGCTTTTTCCGGAGTCATTTAAATTCAACTTCTCCACTCTTCTGGCTTGCTCCTCCACCCATCTGATGTGATCATGTGCTCGCTCTGATTTTTGGTCCATCTCCTTGTGATTGGCAAAGTGGGCATCTAAACTTTCTGGTGTTAAACTGAAGAACAAAATGAATTTGGAAAACAATTGCCATATGAAAAAATGGATATCAGAAGACAACATCAGAATCACAAGGAAACACTGTCTAAGTTCTACAATTACACCTGTTGGACCCAAGTGATGTTGAGGTATTTGAAAATGGTGTATGAAAAACACATATCCACAACACTGGTCTATCAATATGCTGTTAGTATGAAAAACCAATTCATGTGTATTATCATTCATAAAATGGAATGACAAGCAGTCCTCTACAATAACATACAAGAATACTCACTTTTCTCTCTCCGTCTCCCCGTATACATAAGTAGAATTTTTTGTATCTTTCTCATCCAATGTCCCAGTCCTTTTCCTTCTTGGTGGATTGTAATTTTTAGATTGAGCTAGCCTTGATTGGGCAGTTGTTCTTAAAGTTCTTGGTGTAAATGAACGGCCAGCTTCTGTAAATCGTGAGGCCATCTGATCTAATAAGTCGGATGATTGTTTCTGTGCTGCTTTGATCCTCCCTGGCCTGCAGAGGGGGTGACTGATCTCATTCTTGATACTGGTCTTTGGAATGATTGAGTAGATCGTGGGCTTTGGTAGGCACCAACAGGATCATCATCTAAGAAATTTAGGTCTCCTAGCGAGGAGCTCTGAAACAATTAAAAGAGAAAGATAACTAACTTATTCAAGAAAGGCCAGCATTTAAAGAAAAGTTTGTTTGCTGCGACCCAACTAACCAAACAATATTTCTGTGTATGTAAGGCATACACAGTATCATTTGGAAGTTAATAAGAATTACTTTATTAATTCTTTTTTTCCTTTTTCCACTTAATACTTCATATTACTGTCCTGTTGTATTCCTCTTGCAAGGAAGCAACAGGAATTGTGTTTACAGTCTCTGGTATGCCCCAATATCTTTAAAAAGTTAATTGAAAATTTTAGTTAGTTAAATCCCATAACCGGTTTCCATGGTGCAACACAGTTCTTACCTCCCTCTAGATAGGACACCAGTCCAGGTTAACGCAGATTGACTCCCCAGGCGAAACTGATACTCACTTCACAAGTGAGTGAACTGGAGCAAATGGGATAAAGAGTCTTGCTCAAGGACACAGCACAGCACCCTGGCTGAGATTTGATCCCGGTACCTTTTGAGTACAAGACAGAAGCCCTAACCACTGAGCTTCTGCACTCCCCTTGAAATTATAGCAAAATGAAAAATAACGTTAATAAGAACATTGATACGTAAAATATTTCCTCTCTGTGTCTGAATAAATCTAAAATATCTCTGGTGTTATTTCTGACATTTACAACATCATTTTGTCCAGAAAACTTGCAAAGGCATCATCAGATGTTATGGTAAGCTGTAAGTATTCAAAACGCAATGTAATATATATTTTTGAAAACACTTATTTCTGTTGACTCACAGCAGATCTTTAACATGCATTATGATTATAAAGTCTGTACTGCCATTAAATCTGGGGACCTGACAAAAATGGTATATTTCCTAACAGGCTCAGAATCTATGAAGTCACAAACATGTGAGATAAATCTAGTGTCTGGTGTTTGCAAGACAATACAAGTAGTTCAGGATAGTTTCCTTTTTCACTTGAGATATTTCAGAGCAATAGCAACTTTAACCCCTACCTTTTGTAAGTGTTTGGTAGAAGCAACAAGACCTGAGGTTGACCTTTGTCTTATACTGCTCACTGCTGACCCAGCACGAGATGAACTTCGGGATGGGGGCTTCATGCCTTTAGCAATAGTTTGACGTTTTAACTGATCTTTTTCTATTTAAAAGAAAATCATAACTATGAATTAAGATAAACAGTTCTCTGCTCATAATAAGTAACCCTTGTACTGGTGCTGGTACCCATACTTAATACTATGGTTTCAGTATTAGAGCAAGACAATATAGGTCTAAGCAATTGCACCCACACTTTTCACAGGCAATCTGTGAAACAGATAATATTAATCTTGCATTGATCTACTTTTGCTGTCAATGAAGTTTGAGTTTAAAGGAAATCGCTCACTTATTGAAGCATTTATGTGCAGTTAAGATAAACAAAAATGATTGGCTTTAAAAGGTTTCATCAAACTTTTAAAGATGCCAATGGTACACGTGCATTAACTAAAATAAACAGCTGCCCCGGGATTGAAATGGGGAAGGAATCAAGATACAGAGAAAATGTATCACGAACAAAGAGGTAGCGACTTACTTTTAATACTTAGATTCCATGATTGTGGAACAGTACTATCAATTCTTGCTGAAACGAAAGATAAAACATGATATAAACATTTTATAGAAGTATTTTGCTGTAAAAATGTCCATTTTATACTCATTTTGCAAGGCATTTTGTAATCTACAGTACATGATTTTTCAGTACATTTAAAAACAATCATACATTTTACCTTTAAAGGTTTAGTTCAATAATTAAGCAAATTCATCTTACATAAAAGAGTGCTCAGAAACAAAATGGTGAAGAAACTACTTCCGTAATCTTCTGTAATTAAAGGGGATAAACAAGTTTAAATGACTGGTGTATTATGTCTACAATGGAACTCATCCTCACATTCTTAACAATTTTCAATGTATTGTAAAGAAAATTAATTGAAGTTTTTTACTATTTGAATTATTTTTCCTGAACTTTCTTCAGGTGGGAAATTACAATTATCCTTCCTAGATTGTTTTACTACTTTCCTGACATATCCAATGATTTTTAAGCAACAAAATCCGAGGACAAAATATGATAGAATACACACAGACTTTGAGGAATCTGAGGATGTGACACCACAACTAGTCTGATTTCAGTCGTTTCTATAATAAACTTGCTTGACCCCTGAAATACTCCTTTAAAAGGACACGAGAAGCTCTTGAGTGATTGCAGGTGCAGCTGGTAAAGAAAAGTACTAACCTCTTGACAACTGGCAAAGATTCATGTAAAGTAAGTCAAAATATAATTAATATTCATGAAAATCATGCTTGTTAGTTTTACCACAGATCTGACAGGATATTACAGGGATATTTTCATCAAAAGTTTTGCTTAAGTTTTAAAAGTATGGATGTAAAGTTTACAACTGACCCCTACCTCCTAAAAATATTAATAAGGTCAACTTTATATGACCTGTGAACCTTTATGCTAGCTGTTAATACACCCAAAAGAAAATTTGAATGACGTTACTAAAGCTACTTCTAAAAAGGGTCATCTTACGTTTTGCCGTATGCACCTTCCTATGATGAACATGCATGTTTTCCATCACCATATCTTGGGTGCTCAATCTCTTACATGTTGGGGAGAAAGCTGATGAAGAAAGGAGATGCAAGTCTTGATTTGAAATTGAACATGGAAGCTGCTTCAAGTTCTTACATGAGTGCATGCTGATGAAATTACAACATACTTCTTACAGTCTATGTTAACAATTGTATAATACTTCAGTTTTCTAAAAAAAGGATCGATGGTCATAATGTAGTTCTATATCTTGAAGAGTGCCGAGTTGTATTCTTGGTCTGAGATAAATTCTTGATCTAATTTACTATTGTATGATGGGAATCATGATCTAATTTATTGATGTATGATGGGAATCATGATCTAATTCACTGATGTATGATGGGAATCATGATCTAATTCACTGATGTATGATGGGAATCATGATCTAATTCACTGATGTATGATGGGAATCATGATCTATTTCACTGATGTATGATGGGAATCATGATCTAATTCACTGATGTATCATGGGAATCATGATCTAATTCACTGATGTATGATGGGAATCATGATCTAATTCACTGATGTATCATGGGAATCATGATGATACTGTATATATGCTTCTTCAATTTCTTAAGTCACAAAAAAAAAATGTTGTTGAAAGTGGTTTAAACAGATAGTAAAATGAGGAAGACCATAAGCATATGGGATGGGGGAGGCAACGGATGGGGGGGGGGGGCAATTGTTCCTCAGTTTCGATAAATCAGCAATTTTTCTGGTGGCAGCAGCATTTTTTTCAATGAACAAAATAAAATAAAAAGTTCAGTCTGACACTTTTTTGTTGTTCAAGGCAAAATTTCTACACGCGACAGAATATTTAGTATTCACACATACACATTCTTGACATTCCACATGCGGATTACTGTAATTATTTCCTAATTCAATTAGCACTGATCATGCAGTCAAGTTGTTGAACCTGTCGTTCTGTTATACAGTGTATTAATATCTTGTGTGTAGCGTGGACATTACGTTTTTACCGACTGTGCACAATACTTTTCTGTGTTTGAGTTGTAGGCCCTAGATTAAAATGGCTGAGGTTCCAAACCACAAAATCACTAATGTGATTATCGGCAGAAAGTGGTTTGCTCTGGATGCAAGAATTTTTGATTTGGATTACAAGACTACCCATGCCAAAAACAAGCATAAGGGACAGAAGGTACACTTTACACCAATTCCCAACTCTAAACAGTTCCTGCTTACATTCAGTAACCAGAACCAAAAGGTTTTGTGGTTCCAATGCTTTTTTTCATATGCTGATTGATTTGCAAGTTTTGTATTATCTGTCATGTCATTGCATATCAACACACTAGCTAACATCACAATTATACCAAATATTAGATAAAACAGGAACAATGCGATTGTTAAAATATACAGAAAAGATTTTTACAAAAAGCCCAGCCTACTCATTAATATGAATGATCTTGCCACCAAAAACAACAGGGCACATCAGCAGACCATGGGCTATCTGTGTACCACATTTAAACTGAATTCCATGTATCACTTTGGAGATACTGTGTTTAAAAGCTCTATACATATTATAGCCCACTATACATATTAATGAAATTCAACAATTTGGTACCATGAACATGTACACACTAGCTAACATAATTACACCAAATATGAAACAAAACAAACATGCGAATCTTAAAATATAAGCATTTAAAGATTTTATCATTAAGCCCCACCTACTCATTAATATGCGTG
This sequence comes from Chiridota heheva, assembly GCA_020152595.1. Lineage (NCBI taxonomy): Eukaryota > Metazoa > Echinodermata > Holothuroidea > Apodida > Chiridotidae > Chiridota > Chiridota heheva. The sequence goes on along the minus strand of JAIGNY010000432.1, from coordinate 1,536,518 downwards.
ACATCGCCACCAAAACAATATGGCACATCCGCGGACCATGGGCTATCTGTGTACCACATATGAACTGAATCCCACATATCCTACTTGAGATACTGTGTTTACAAGCTCTTTACAGCAAAATCAGATTAAGCCACGCCCACTGTGCATATTAATGAATTTAACATTTTTACATCACAAACATCTTACAAATTATTGGTAAGATATCAAAGAATTTGAAATTTTGAAAACAAATTGGTTCCACAAGGTCTTTTCCAAGGTCAAAGAAAAGTTTACATGATCAATCATTTATTTATGATCCGTATTATTTTTGATCCGTAGCCCCAACTTCGCTAAAAATTGAAATTTTGCCTTTTTCAATGATAAAAATGGCATATATCAAATTTAAGCAAATTCTGAGATGGTGGTGTATTTTATATTGGGTGATCTGACATGGAATGACCCCAAAGCACCACAAAAGTGATGTTAATGGTCTTGCAATGGAGAAATGAATGTCTTCAAGAGAAAACAAAAGGCATAACACCTCAGTAAAAGTGCAATTACATAAGGAGAATGTGAAAAATAATTTGGATTACCTAAAAGTGATCATTGAGTGTTTCATATGGTGTACATCTGCTTAAAAATCATGCAGATATCCTCACTTTCCTTCTTGCTATCATTTTTACATCAGCTGCTCTTATTGTTTAGAAATTAATTGGTTCTGTAAACAATTTATCCACTCAATATTTATATTTACTGTGCATGAGTGACATTAAAGGTCAATGTTGGTCAATTGTTTGTTTTACTGAACTGCCAAAATTGGCCAAAAACAGCGGTTGGGGAATAAAGGAGATGTACACAACATGGTGCCGTTTACTGCGCAAGCAATAAAATCTTACTGAGCGAGAACACGATGAAAGGAGATGTGATTTGGGATCCAGTGTCAGATATCAATGGCGGTAATTTTATTGAACTTTTGAACTTGGGGTATACTCCCGTGGCTGGGAAATAAACTGGAGACAAAGTTGCACCAGCATGCCCAATGGACCTCACCTATGATACAGAATGAACTTCTGCAAATAATAGCTGAGCTTATTCTTGAGCAAATTACAAATGACATCCGCAGCAACAAATACAGCATTATTGTGGACGAGACCACTGATATCAGTAAACTTAAGCAATTATCACTCTGCATCACTTATGTTGCAGAGGGAACTAAAAAGGAGGCTTTTATTGGATTCTACGCCACTAAAGCAACAGATGGTAATTCACTCTATGAACTTGTTAAAAAAGCTATAAGTACTGTAACTTGAACCTGGATCTGGAAAATATCGTAGGAGAATGCTTCGAAGGTGCGGCCAATACATGCGGGGTACACAAAGGACTGACCACACATATGAAACAAAACTTTACCTTGCTATTTATGCACACTGCTATGGTCACCTCCTTAATTTGGTTTGGTTTGTTAATGTTTAACGGCACCTCCTTAATTTGGTTTGGTTTGTTGATGTTTAATGGCACCTCCTTAATTTGGCCCTGCAGAATATTATGACCACAGTACAACCATTAAGAAATACTTTAGGTACTATTCAGGGACTCAAGGACAATTTCCTTGAAGCCAGTCTAAAAAGACACACATTATTTGGGGACACTGAAGTGGAAATGGAGCACCTGGTATTGACGTTGAAGTCTCTCAGCATAACCCAGTAGTCGTGTCGCTGGGAAGCGGTTCGAGCAGTAGATCAACAACTTGAATGGATTATTAAAACTCTAATGACTTTAGGCAAAGATAAGGACCCTAAAACGTCTTAAGAGAGTCACGCATTGTTGAAAGCAATTTGTGAAGTTAAGTTTGTACTTGGGTTTGTATATTATGCAAATCATACTTTCTAACACAAACAGCCTTATTAAATAACTGCAAGGTAAAACAGTGGACATATAATCGCACATCGCAAGGTATCTCTTACAATAAAGGCCTTGAAAGCTGTCAAAATGTTGCTAACTTTAAAATTGTTCGACTAAATGCAGAGGCCATCAGCAATAAAATAAAGTTATGGACTCTAATCATTTCTTTCATACAGTAGATGCGCAGCTGCCTCACAAATAGCACTCCATTCATTACAGGTAGGCATTGCTTGCGGAAGTTGCTACTACGGAGACAAAGATGACAGTGAAAAAACTTTTTCAAATCAACACATACTATGCTGCACTAGATAAAGTTCTCACTGAAATAGAAAGACGTTTTCAAGGTGACAAACAAGATATTCGATGTGCTTGAGCCTTTACGAGATATTTGTCTCAATAATAGCCTGAAAGCAGAGAGCATTGAGAAGTAAGCTTGCACGATTTTCCAAAACCAAAACCGGTTTTAAACTGAAAACAGCTTTTTCACCCATAATGTAAACAAGCTTTGAACATAAAGTTCATTACAGTAACTATAACTGCAGTGTACTGCACTGTTATATGACAGCTGCTAATGATGTTTGTGTCACAGTATTTTCTGTAAATAATATTGAAAATGATAACGGAGGCATTGATAAATAATAAGTATTAATAAACTTTAATGTTGTTTACATGTAAAGTGATTTTATTACCCCATTTGCCCCTCAAATAATGCAGATTTTACCCCTTTGTCAGTCTAGGTCCGAAAGGCATTAAACAGGTCTCGGTGTTCCAAGGCAGTCATGTAAAACAAGCTGTTGTGAAAAAGTTGTGTTGACAGGCCATCTATATGCCCTTATTTGCTCATGATTTAATTCATAGTTATGATTTCAATTTTCTTTCATATAAAAGAAAATAAATTTGTCCAATAGTTGTAAAACTGATAAATTAGGCCTCTAAATGCATCATCTTACAGTGTGATGCTAGCCATCATATACTTGATCACGCAGTACAATTGTTGCTGATTTGCATATAGCCTACGGCGGGAAAATCTTACAGTTCAGATCCCACCCACTTGATACTCAACATTACATTGAAACATTAACTATGGCCAGGCCGTGGCTCCTATTTAAAAAAAAAAACTTTAATTTCAATCAAAACTAGAACAGTAAATACCGTTATGGTTCGCATGCCCATGCAAATTGACACCCATATCATATGATCTGGCCATTTATAAAAATGGCATCTCACACTCAAGTCCCACATGGCATCCTATGTCCCACATGGCATCCAACCCCATGTCCCACATGGCATCCCACCCCATGTCCCACATGACATCCCAACCCGTCCCACATGGCATCCCACCCCATGTCCCACATGGCATCCCACTCCATGTCCCACATGGCATCCCACCCAATGTCCCACATGGCATCCCACTCCATGTCCCACATGGCATCCCACTCAATGTCCCACATGGCATCCCACTCCATGTCCCACATGGCATCCTACCCCATGTCCCACACAACATCCCATCCCATGTCCCACATGGCATTCCACCATACCTCCCACATGGCATCCCACCCCATGTCCCACATGACATCCCATGTCCCACATGGCATTCCATCATATGTCCCACAGGGCATCCCATCCTATGACCCACATGGCATCCCACCCCATGTCCCACATGGCATCCCACTCCATGTCCCACATGGCATCCTACCCCATGTCCCACACGACATCCCATCCCATGTCCCACAAGGCATTCCACGATATCTCCCACATGGCATCCCACCCCATGTCCCACATGGCATTCCACCATATCCCCCACATGGCATCCCACCCCATGTCCCACATGACATCCCATGTCCCACATGGCATTCCATCATATGTCCCACATGGCATTCCACCGTATGTCCCACATGGCATTCCACCGTATGTCCCACATGGCATCCCATGCTATGACCCACATGGATCCCATCCTACATGTGTGTCCCACATTTATCCAACCATATGTACCACATGACATCCCTCCCTATGTCCCACATGGCATCCCTCCCTGTGTCCTGCATCAGTGGCTTCCCACCTGATGTCCCACATGGCATCCCACCATATGTTCCACATGGTATCCCTTCCAATGTCCCAATGACATCCTACTTTATGTACCACATGGCATCACATCCCATGTTCCCATGGCCTCCCACTCTATGTCCCACATAGCCTCCTACCATATGTCACACATGGCATCCTACCTTGTCACACATGGCATCCTACCTTATGTCACACATGGCATCACAACCTATGTCACACTCTGTGTTACTCGTGGCATCCCATGTCCCACATGGCTTTCTACCCTGTTCCACATGACATCCCACCCCATGTCCCACATGGCATCCCACCCTATGTCCCACATGACATCCCATAGGCTCCATAAAAAGTCTCATCCTAGCTATCACAGTCACTGATTGAGCATACTATGTATGAAAGTGTCACTTCATATAATAACTTATATGCAAATGACTTGTTGAAATGGGGTGGGACGCCATGTCCCACATGACATCCTATATCATCCCATGTCCCACATGACATTCCATCCCATGGCAATCCACCCTATGTCCTGCATGGCATTCCACTACATATCATACGTGGCATTCCACCCTGTTCCACATGGCATCCCACCCCATGTCCCATATGGTATCCCACCCCATGTCCCACATGGCATCCCACATGGCATCCCACATGTCATCCCACCCTATGTCTCACATGACCTCCCATAAGCTCCATAAGAAGTCTCATCCTAGCTATCAGTCCCTGATTGAGCATACTATGTATTAAAGTGTCAGTTCATATAATAACTTATATGCAAATGAGTTGTTGATTAAAAAAAAAAAAGGTGGAGTCAAATAATAATGCCTGATATAGCCCTTGGTATATACAACATGGTAAATATTATATCATATGTCCCTCATGGCCCCCATCCATGTCCCACATGGCATCCCTCCCTATGTTTATATGCAATCACATCCTGTCACACTCCCTGACTAAGCATGCTAAATAAAAAAGTCTGGTCAGGTCATATACTGTTGTAACTTTATACAAATGAACACAATAATAAAGGTGGAAATTAAAAAATCATGCCTGATATAATTGTTTGGTGCCCAAATATTTTGAAGAACTTTAAGGATTTCAAATCTCAAGTGCTACAAGAGAGACTTGAGGATCTCTAAAGAATATTGGACAATTATATCATTTTACAGTTATCTTCTAAGAAAATATCAAATGTATTGAAGACTTCTTAAGGAACTAGTTTTTAATCCTATCTTAAGTACCTCTGAAAAACTTTAACATTTCATAAGAAAATTCTGAGGAATTCTCAAAAAACTTTAACATTTCTGAGAAAATTTCAGGACAAATCTGTGGACGGCCGGACGGCCAGACGGCCGGACGGACGTAATCGCCATTACATAGGTTCGCATAAATGCTTCGCATGCGAACCAAAACTCCTCATAAAACATACATACCTCTGTTATTTTTCAAGTTCAATAATTATTCTTGCTATGCATTTACTTAAATAGGCCCCATTTGTGCATCGTGGTAGAATTTTCTATTATACTTAAGCCACCAACAGGTTCCTGCCCTATAGCCTAAAATGGTACATGTACCATATTAGCCCTCTTCAATGTGCTATAAAACTGTGAACAGGAGTGTAATAAGGCAAAAAAGAAAATGTCTGCTAATGAAAAGTAGTGTCCAACTTAAGCTCCCCACCAAAGTCATATTTTCTTCATCAAAATGAAAAAAGAAAAAAAAGTCTATTACCTGCAATCTTTATACCGATAATACGATATGTGATTTGAATACATCAGGATTGAAAATTAAACTGAAATACATTATATTCCGTACTTAAACTTGACTTTGTTTCAGCAAGGAGCTATGAAAACATTTTCTTGTTACAACACAGGCCATGCACCCAAGCAAAAGCAATTCTTTGGTACTCTGAAGATAAGATTTAGGTCAACATTGATTTGAAACATTCAACAATAATGAACAATATTTTTGGTCATTCAGAATTGTATAAAATAGCAAAACACATCTGTATTTGAACATTCTGTTTGTACTTTCTACTTGTGAAATGATATGCAGAGCAGAATGCAGAGAGATACAGTAATATCATTATTTTATGCACACCAACAGGCTATCACCTAAAGTGTCCGCCAAAAATATATAAACTTACTCCACTTTGAACCAATGAAATCATTGAGCTTGTAACCCCAAACGAATCACACATGCCAAGGGTCAATTACATACAACAAGTGATTGGAACGGAAGATCCATTGCTAGTACTATTGAGTAAACATAATTACAGGGGAACGGAAGAACTTTTTCAAAACAAAATGCATGAGATCTTTCGTTCTTTAAAATCTGAACAATTTTGACCAGGTTAGTTGTTGAAAGGTTTACTATACACATGAAAATGACATGAGGGGAAGGAATACAAACCTTTCGAGGGAATGAATGGTTGTTTTCACTTACAATCTCATAGTGAAATGTGAATCATACTACCAGCTTAGTTTTATTCCTAAACCAAGCTGGTGATAATTTACCTTCATTTTACAGCACATCGTTATTCCATAACGATCAAGCAATAAATCCACCCTCCTCTAAACCATGCTGCAGCTATTTATAGTGATGGTTTTTCCTGGCAGAAGCTGATTTGAAACTTATAAAACTTTCAAAAATATGATAAGAAAACCCTTGAAACCCCATTCATTAGTCATGTTACTATGACCACACATGAGTCTAGGATCATTTATGCAAAGTTTCATTTGTATCCAGGGGCCGTAAGTCAGAGCACATATGCACATTGAATAATGTTGTAACTTGTACTAGCCTTGTACAGTACATGCATATGGTCAGTCAGTACAATAGGGCATGGTTGGGTGTAAATTCGTAAATGGTCTCGTATTAAATACTTGACTTGCAATTTGCAATTTATTTGTCAGGATTTATAATGGATTCCCAATTACCTTAAAACACAAAAGGACTCCAAAGAGAATGCACATGACTTCAAATAAAGGGATTATAAAGGAATGTTGTGGTCAAGGAAATATTAGCCCGGAAAGAAGATGCAAATACATAGCATCACCGAACATGTTATCTGCAGGTACATTATGACTATTTATTTCCAAACATTCTCAATCGTATTTATTGATTGAATCTGCATAAATATCACATATTTTCACAAATATATCAAAAGATACTACAAAAAGCATGTTGAGACAAAGCATGAACTTTCATTTCATTAAAATAAACAGATTTTTACAAAACCGGTTTTAGTTAAAAAAGTGGTAGAACGTGCAGGCTTATTGAGTAGGTCACTCATTTCTATGGACTGAAGCAGGAACTGCTTCAGGCAGATCACAAACTTTTTGTTTGTTCAAGATGGAACATCCAGATATCAAAATGAAAACTGCTGCTGAAGTAAGACATCATATCGACATAAATTGCTGGAAATTCTCAGAATGTGCTAGGATTCTTGCAGATTCCCAGCCCCGTCGTGTTCTGCAGAGCGATTATTCAGTGGCCTTTGCAGAATAAAAACATATGTGCACAGCGAAAAAAGGAAGACTAGCACACATGACAGTAAGATGACAGAATAATTGATATATTTGGAAGAGGAAATAATCAAAACTCTTACTTCTAATTAGATACTGGCCTGAAGTTGCCTGGCTGTTATTACAGGCTTTCATGCATCAGGTTAGTTTTTTTGCATTATAAATGATTCTGTTTTAGCAAAATTAACATGTATATGCTATTATTATCCTTGATTCCACATTGAGCTTTGTTTTGATTTTTGTTATATTTTGGACCTAACAATCCCAATCACAGCTACTAAACAATAGTACAGTACGGCGATACTTAATAGGCGGCCCGTAGGACAAATCTGGCCTGCCAGACAATCCAATCTGGTCCGCAAACGGTAGTCATATTGGAAAAAAAATATCATACCGATCAATCTGAAAGAGATTGGTTAAAATCTCAAAACACTTGTTTACTTTGGGTTTTACCTAGGCAGATCAGCAGCTTATCAAATAAAATGTTACCTTCAGTGCTGATATAAATTGGGCAGACTCGCGGCTTGTCCAGTGGTGTTGCTAAGAGGAGGCACAAAATTTTCTTCCTGTTTTCAATTTATTTTTGGAATTTTTGTCTTTGATTTTAAGACATTTTGTTATACTTATCAAAACAAAAAACTTGCAGAGCTTCCGGGCCCCGACCCCTACCAGGGCTTCACCCCTGGACCCCACCAGGGGCCCTTAAGCAGCCCCTGGACCCCATGCCGGTATGCACATGCATCGCATGCCACCAATAGGCGCACTTTTATAGTGCCCTCGCTCCCAATTTCCTCCTCTGAACGGCTGTACCCCCCCAAACGAAAATCTCTGGCAACGCCACTAGTCAAAGGAAGGCAGATAGAGAACTGCCGACATCTGCCATACATCCTTCTTATCACACATGCACTCTCAACTTGTTTGTATTCAGGGATTGTTTTGAGGGGTTTTGTTTGTCATGTGACACTGGTTTTGCCATGCGACTGGCCCGCAGCCTGAAGCTGTTGTGAAATGATGGCCCTTGGAAAAGATTAATTCAAAGCCCATGGTATAGTACTTCATTTATCATGTATACTCTGTATCTACAAGGTTCTACATGACAGTGCCAGTGGTGTGTGAGCACTTTTTGAGGGGGCAAAAGGAACGAGCGTACGCAGCTACTGTAGCTCACTAAGCTCAATCAGAGAGGTGATATTAAATGTTAATTCCCTGGCCCAGTGCTGTTCGTTGATTACAATTGAAGTCATATGTGTTTGATTAATTAGGGAGTTGTTATACTGTAGACAACTCCCTGGTTTAATATTTTGTCTCGTATGGATGTCCGTCATTTTAGGGGCAAAACATAAAACTAAATACACACAGTCCAGTAGGCTATACTGTACACTAAGTAGTGCACATTTCTCAGAGGGAGCACATTTGCTTGTATAAAACATCATTTGCTTCTAAAATGGTGGCACATTGTGACGTCATTCCTAACTATCAATAGCTATAGTCCACTATCAATAGCTATAGTCCACTATCAATAGTCTATAGTCCACTATCAATAGCTATAGTCCACTATCAATAGTCCACTATCAATAGCTATAGTCCACTATCAATAGTCCACTATCAATAGCTATAGTCCACTATCAATAGCTATAGTCCACTATCAATAGCTATAGTCCTATCAATAGCTATCACTATCAATAGCTATAGTCCACTATCAATAGCTATAGTCCACTATCAATAGCTATAGTCCATCTATCAAATAGCTATAGTCCACTATCAATAGCTCAATAGCTATAGTCTATAGCTATAGTCCACAATCAATAGCTATAGTCCACTATCAATAGCTATAGTCCACTATCAATAGCTATCAATAGCTCCACTATCAATAGCTATAGTCCACTATCAATATAGTCCACTATCAATAGCTATAGTCCACTATCAATAGCTATAGTCCACTATCAATAGCTATAGTCCACTATCAATAGCTATAGTCCACTATCAATAGCTATAGTCCACTATCAATAGCTATAGTCCACTATCAATAGCTATAGTCCACTATCAATAGCTATAGTCCACTATCAATAGCTATAGTCCACTATCAATAGCTATAGTCCACTATCAATAGCTATAGTCCACTATCAATAGCTATAGTCCACTATCAATAGCTATAGTCCACTATCAATAGCTATAGTCCACTATCAATAGCTATAGTCCACTATCAATAGCTATAGTCCACTATCAATAGCTATAGTCCACTATCAATAGCTATAGTCCACTATCAATAGCTATAGTCCACTATCAATAGCTATAGTCCACTATCAATAGCTATAGTCCACTATCAATAGCTATAGTCCACTATCAATAGCTATAGTCCACTATCAATAGCTATAGTCCACTATCAATAGCTATAGTCCACTATCAATAGCTATAGTCCACTATCAATAGCTATAGTCCACTATCAATAGCTATAGTCCACTATCAATAGCTATAGTCCACTATCAATAGCTATAGTCCACTATCAATAGCTATAGTCCACTATCAATAGCTATAGTCCACTATCAATAGCTATAGTCCACTATCAATAGCTATAGTCCACTATCAATAGCTATAGTCCACTATCAATAGCTATAGTCCACTATCAATAGCTATAGTCCACTATCAATAGCTATAGTCCACTATCAATAGCTATAGTCCACTATCAATAGCTATAGTCCACTATCAATAGCTATAGTCCACTATCAATAGCTATAGTCCACTATCAATAGCTATAGTCCACTATCAATAGCTATAGTCCACTATCAATAGCTATAGTCCACTATCAATAGCTATAGTCCACTATCAATAGCTATAGTCCACTATCAATAGCTATAGTCCACTATCAATAGCTATAGTCCACTATCAATAGCTATAGTCCACTATCAATAGCTATAGTCCACTATCAATAGCTATAGTCCACTATCAATAGCTATAGTCCACTATCAATAGCTATAGTCCACTATCAATAGCTATAGTCCACTATCAATAGCTATAGTCCACTATCAATAGCTATAGTCCACTATCAATAGCTATAGTCCACTATCAATAGCTATAGTCCACTATCAATAGCTATAGTCCACTATCAATAGCTATAGTCCACTATCAATAGCTATAGTCCACTATCAATAGCTATAGTCCACTATCAATAGCTATAGTCCACTATCAATATGTTGTATACAGTTGTTTCAAAGCAGTTCCAGAACTCATCCACTTGGTGTTCTATATTTTTAAAATTTCTTAATTCTATTCACTACATGATTAAAGCATTTTGAATATGAGTATATTCGTATATTGTATCCGAAATGCTGATTTTTGGCATTAAATTTTTAAACAAAATTCAACGATTGAACAAATTAACCCATCCTAAAATTTGGGCAATCGCTCTATTTTTTCCTCCCCCATATACTGTAAGCACATGCCCATTCACCTATGAGGAAGACTAAGCTCATGATGGTAAAGTGGGGTTAATAAGTGTTGGATGAAGTAATGGAAGGGAGCGACGATATAACATGAAAGGTCAAAACTGATTTTTATATATCTTTTGTTCCATGTAGTGAACATGAAGGCAGTGGTGATTATTTGCTGCACAATTTGTTGCAGTACGTGAAAGCCATATTATCAAATTCATACTGCACAAAGCAATCCTAATACTGCAAGGCGATGAATCATGATGAGGAATTTTCGACAGTAACTAAAAACCTCCTGACTTCTACCGCATATATCCATTCTAATTTACATTTCAAAAATAGGTCATTTCTTACCATTGCTCTTCAGTGCCATGTGGCCTTTGAACTGACCTCCCATTTTGGCAGAGTATGGAGACTGCGTACCTGATAATGAAAGGAAAAAAGCCTTAAAACTGCTATGCAAGGCAAAACCTCTGTCTAACCATTTGAAACAGGCACACTACACTACTTACACACAGTATCAAAAATTAGGTATGTATACACACACCAGCCCAGTCAACAATTAGGCCATATACTGTAAGAAATATATACCTAGAAGAAAATTCCAGTTGGAATTTTCCCAACTGGGAATTTTTTCGACCGGAATTTTGGAAAATCCCAACTTGGATGAACTGGTCAAAGTTAGGAATATGTTTAATCCCAGTTGGGACCAGTTCATCCCAGTAGGAAATTAGTTCAATCTAAGTTGGGATCAGTTTATCCCAGTTGGGAATATTTAATCTAAGTTGGGACCAGTTCATCCCAGTAGGAAATTAGTTCAATCTAAGTTGGGATCAGTTTATCCCAGTTGGGAATATTTAATCTAAGTTGGGACCAGTTCATCCCAGTTAGGAATATTCAATCCAAGTTAGTACCAGTTCATCCCAGTTGGAATCCCTTTTGGTCTCAAGTGGAATTTTCCTCTGGGTAGTATAGCATTTGTTTTTTTAAGTTTTACTGGGAAAGCTCAGTTGGCTGAGTATACAACTGAGATGCCGGAGGTTCCAGGTTAGAGTCTGGTAATGATTCAATCCAATTTTTTTTCGTCTTAAAAATAAATTTGCATAACCTAAAGTATAGTGCTAACAGTGGCATAACTTAATATAAAGGAAAGGAATGTGTGAATACAAAAGTGAACAGGGAAAACAATTTTTGGTCACAGTAAAGAAAATTGTATTCTATATTTTATGAAAGTAACTTCTCTTCTGAAGTGAATGAACTCTTTTAAGTAATGAGAGCAAAAAATGTTTGTGTCATCTGCAAAAAGTACAAATTCTAACAATTTGAAGACATTACAAATATCATTAATATATAGGATGAATAACTAAGGCATATGTACTGTATGGTCTACTCTTCTCTATGGCTGTGAATGCTAGACAATTACCAGTGATATCAAGAAAAGATTAGAAGCTACTGAAATGTGGTTCATTAGGAGAATGTTGAAAATATCTTGGACAGAAAGGAAAACAAATGATGATGTCCTGATAGCTTCTGGCATGGACAGGTCCCTACTCAATGCCATCAGAAGGAGACAGATGGAATTTTTCGGGCATATTCATCGGCGAGGTGTGTTGGAACAGCTTGTAGTATGTGGGAAAATTGAGGGCAAAAGAAGCAGAGGAAGGCAGCGAGTTAAATATGTCCAAAGCTTAAACAACTGGGCAACCAACAACATCTTAAGTAACAATAAGTTTGTGCATTTAGCTCTAAACAGAAGTGACTGGAGGGCCATGATCGCCAATGTCTGTTCCAGACTTGGCAGAGAGAGAGAATAACTTTGGCTGGCCCAATGATAGACCCTTGTGGTACTCTGCAAACTACATTACAAAAATCTCAATTTAAATTGTTGATCTGGACATACTGCTTTCTATTGGTGAAATAATTACCTTGAAATAATAATGCTTTAGTTTCTTGAGTAATAAATGGTCTGTAGTGTCAATGATTTTTTAAATCAACAAAGACTCCAGAGGCTGATTTCTTATTGTCCACTCAGACCCCTAGCTTTGCTGTTTTACAGGGGCAGCCCACCCTGCCCCTGGGTGTCTGCCCTGCCCCCTGGGTCCGCCCTACCACTCATGAGAAAAGATGTTTTTATTTATTTTTTTAAACTTAATAATCTTAATTAACCACATAAATGAAATAGGCTTACATGGATACAGAACACAGAATGATAGCATAGTAAGCAATTGTCCTGTTGGCTCAGGAATGGTCAATATCAGTCAGAATAGTTTCATCCAAGGTATAATTATAGCTAAAATCCCAGAGCTTCTTCACTATGGGATTGAACCTTAAGGAAGCCCCTGGACTCCATGCTGAAAAGACACAGTACTTCGTGTGCACATTAATGTGCCCCTCAACAAGTCTAGCACCCTGCCCCTTTTTAAATCAAGCTAGGGTCTGCTTGGCACTGACATGGTGATTTCTTCAATTATTCTTAATAATGCCATAGACTGACCAGACCTAACACCGTACAAACTCTTGGTAAAAAGATTAAATTTGCAAATAAGATTATCTAGTCTTTTCTCAAACAACTTTTTACAGTATTTTTGTGACTTGTGACAACAATGACACTGGCCTATAATTATTGAACACATTTTTTTCACCAGACTTAAATGACCTTAGCAATTTTCATACCATAGAAAATAATTTATTACAAATAAAAGTGAGAGGTTGTATTAAAATAACATGACTCATGAGGGAATAACACTTTTTACCAATGACATACTTATATCATTACAATCAACGCAAGTTTTATTACTTAAATTTCTAGCAAAATCTACACATAGTATTTCAAATTCAGTAGTTTGGTTTGGTTTGGTTTGTTGATGTTTAACGGCACCGCGACAGTCAGGGTCAAATGTGCCAATGTGTTACTAAATTATGGTATAAGATTTAAGATAGTAAGGAAAGGAAGTTTGTAAAGGGGAAAAGTTGGAAAAACAGAAAGAGAGAGAAAAACAAAAAAGAAGGTAAGGTAAGGTGTAGGAAGAGGTAGTTGTTGCGGAGAAAGTTGATGTTTGAGGAAGAATTGTTTTCAAAAAGGTCCCAGATTGAAAATAGTAAGGAGAGAAGAGATCTGGAATTCTGGTATAAGGGACAGGCTATGAAGATATGCTTGATGGAGAAATCAGTGTTACAAGTGGGGCAGAGAGGGGTAGGGGAGCCGGATAAGAGATGGGAGGGAGTGAGAAAGGAGTGGTTGAGGCAGATGTGGGTGACAACAATGTCTTCCCTGCGGTTGCGACTGTGCAGAGGGATGTTGGTCCCAACTTTGGGTTTGATGGTGTGGAGTTTGTTACTAGTTTCGTGATTCCAGGAGTTTTGCCAGGTTTTTTTTTATGTAGTTGGAGATGGAGAGATGGGGTCTGAAGTGTGGAATAGGAAAAGGAGAGGCAATGTTTGAAAGAGCTTTGTTGGCGGCTGTGCCGGCTCTCTCATTGCCAGGGATGCCGACATAGCTGGGAATCCAGAAGAAGATAATATTCTTTCCTAAGGAGGAGAGAGTATGGAGTTTGTTGAGGATTTGTAGAATGAGAGGGTTGGGCCAGAGCATGTTGAGGATGCCAGTGAGGACGGATTTAGAGTCAGAGAAGATGGTAAAATGGGGGCGGAAAGAGATTTCTATGAAATTTAAGGCTAGGAGGATGGCTTTCGCCCTCGACAAAGTAGATAAGGAGGCCATCGAGTAGCCTTTAGGAGAGGGTGAGGCCGGGACAAGCAGCGGCAGCTGCAGAAGAGCCTTCCCTTGCGGAGCCATCGGTTAAGAGGAAGGAGTGGAAATGTCTACTGAGTTGGCAGTATTTGGAGTGGAAGAAGGCTGGGTTGTGAAGAGCTTTCGTAAAGGAGGAAAGACCAAGGTACACCTAGGTGGGTGAATAGTCCAGGTGGGATGGTGTAGGTGGGATGGTGTAGGTGGGATGGTGTAGGTGGGATGGTGTAGGTGGGATGGTGTAGGTGGGATGGTGTAGGTGGGATGGTGTAGGTGGGATGGTGTAACTGGCAATCAAGAAAATGTTGATGTTGGCTTTGGAGAAGTGGGAGTGCATCCGAATCCCAAAGGTGGAGGGATGCATTTGTTGAAATTGAAGAGGTTGGTGAAGCAGGGAGAACGGATGGAATGGAAGCAAGGGTTACGTGGATCGGTGAGGATGCGGAGAGCAAGGGATAGGCCGGCCTTCATGCATCTGCTAAAAAACATAGAATGTGCATTCATCTCATCCAGATAATCATATATTGAGCTGATTTGTTCAGGTATAGCTGCAGCCAAATCAGGTCCAACATTAGAAAAGAACTGATTAAATCGTCTATTATGTCTTTACCATTCACCTTCCTATTATTGGATTTGGATGAGTACTGCATAACACCCTGGTGGAGTCAAACATGCAGGATAGGTATGTGCATGTGAAGAATATTAATCTTATTGGCTTAGGTGCTTATTGACTACATCTTTGAATTGCTTTGGTTCTTGAATGGTAGTTACATTACATGATAATGAGTTCCAGTCTTTGAAGGTTTTGGGTATGAAGCTGTATTTGAAGCAATCTTTGTTTGTCTGTGGTAGTTGATAAGAATTGGGATGTTGGTACAGTGATGGACGCCGGACCGGCAGTAGGAGGTCATTCACCGGTAGGATGAGAAGACCCTGTCTTGCCTTGGATAGAATAGATAATCTGCTTGCAGTTCTTCTACTTATAAGGGGGATCCAGCCCTGCGTTTGACTTGATCAATTTTATTTATGAGGACTTGAGTGTGGGGATCCCACACTGAAAAAGAGTATCTAAGAGTGGGCGAACTAGGGTGAGACAGGCATTTTCTTTTGTGTTTAGGTTCTGTTTAATAAATCTGAGGAATCTATTAGCAGATGAGATAATACAGTTGATGTACTTGTTCCAAGTCGAGTTGTTGGTAATGTCAACTCCAAAATAAGCATGGCAATCCGTCGAATCTAGTGTGCAATAACCAAAAATGTAAACACAGATTTTGGGGTTTCGGGAATGAGTTAAATGCATGACAAAACATTTATTAGCATTGAAGTGCATTTGCCAGTTGTCTTGCCATTGAGATACTTTTTAAATCATCTTGGAGTTGGACCTGGTCAAAATCGTTTTGGTTTTGTATTTGTCAGTAGACCACACAATCATCAATAAAAAGCCAGATCTCTGAAGAAATGTTAATGGACAGGTCATTAATGTACAGACTAGAAATAGCAAGGGACCAAGCACTGTACCCTGAGAGACAACCTCTGTCAAAGTCAAGTTCCCACCCCGACAACAACTCTCTGTTTACGGTGCTTGAGGAAACTAGTAATCCAAGAATGGGTTTTGTTTCTAATGCCATAATTGTGAAGTTTGGATAAAAGCCAATTATGAGGGACTGTATTAAAAGCCTTAGAAAAATCCATGATGATTAAGTCAGTTTAGGATTTGTTGTTTAGTGATGAGGCCAAGTCATTAACAGTAAGAATTAATTGTGACTCACATGAATGATGTTACCTAAAACCATGTTGCGTGTTGGTGATAAAAGAATAGTTGTCAAAGTGTTGCATTATCTGAGAATGTATATGTTCAAGGGTCTTGCAACAGATAGAAGTGAGGGAGACAGGCCTGTAGTTAGCAGCAATGGAACGATCACCTTTTTTGAAGGTGGGAGATATATTTGCACACAGCCACGATGAAGGTAGGGAACCTGAATCTAGAGTTTTTGGAAGATCGGGCACAGGGCAGGGCTACTTCTTCAGCCGCCATCTTAAGTATTTGTGCAGGTATGCCATTAAGGCCTATGGCCTTGTTAGGATTGAGTTCTTTTAGTAACTTAGTGACACCTTCAACAGAAATTTCAAGATCAGACATAGTTGGGATATTACTGGGTAGTATATGTGGTAGTGATTCGTTTTCTTGAGTGAAAACCTCTTTGAATTGGTCATTCTATATATTCAATGTATACATTCCAATCGTCTGTTTTTAAAGAAGAAAAAATTCATAAATACTTGCGTCGCCTCAGCCAGTCAGCAAAAATTAATGGTACCCATATATGTTGGAAACTATTATCTAATACACATCATATTTAAAGAAAATTAAATTCTGTTCAGTATTTGTTGAAATTTCTCCCATTGACTGCAATGATAACTGACTTATTTGTTTTCTCCTTTGAATGAAGTTTGAGATCATCAAACAAGCATTCTTATGTCACCATGCACCACAACATTCCCGGATGTCCAACCTCAAGAATGGACTTCGCACGTCAGCACAGACTTAGACTCAGCGCACGCAAAATCTGATCAAAAATAAAATAAATCTGAGATATGGGCACATTGCCTTGTAAATTGTGGACCAAATTAAGAGAATAAATGTTAAGCATTTACTCACATTTAAAATTTGGCTATACAAGTTAAAACTGAGCTACAATATGAGTTTTCACCACGCAAATGATTTGTCTGCATGCAATTGCACTAAAAGCTAGGTTTGTTTTCCCCTTTGCGATAAGACGGTTCACATCTCTGATGGTAAATTTCAGATAAATAGGAAATAAGATTAATATTTGAGCACTTATTCTTTTCAATCGAGTGGCAAACAACACAAGAACTCCTCAGCCAGCAAGTTTTCAATTAAAAAATGTGTCAAAATAAGCTAAAATCTATGTTTTTGCAGAGCCAAATAATTAATTTAACTGAAAAAGTACATGACCGCCATATTGCATAGTTTGTAATTCGCACTGAAGATCTTCCGGGTGCATTTTTAAATCGACTTCAAATCAATTGTGAAATTACCATAAATTGGCGCAAAAATCTCAGCTTGTGTTCGATAATTGGCGCACAGTGCGCAAGTATCCACATGTAAAAATCGGCGCAATGAATGAGTTCAATGACTGAATGATGCAAAAAACCCGGCTCACTGTCAGAGTTTACTACACTTAACACAAATACATATTAAGCACTGAACTACGATTTATTTGCACGCACAGATAACTTAATTTTCCACACAACATTTGCCTACAAATCTTGATGGTAACAAAATTATCAATCTCGCCTACACTACATAACAATTTAATAATATCAACTTCCAATGGGTTCAGTAATGATCCAATCAAATAGTTTTCTGGATTAAACAGACAACTGATTGGCTGTTTGGAATAACTTCTTTTATAGCACATTCCTCTCTTGCTCTTAGCGGTATAGGATCATTGAGTTGCCATGGCAACTCACCGAAAGGAGTCACATGTAATGTGGATCATGCCGCTTCTAAATGACAGCGGTTCCCATCAATCCCTTAACTATAACAGGTTTTCCTTATTAAGCTTTGGAAAACCAAAGATACACCACTTCAGAATGAGAGATACCACAGATTTACTATCCTACTGCATATTATCATACTTTATACGGAATTGAAATTTATTGCAATAGTTTGAATTTCATTTAAAATTTTTATTAGAATTGGAAGTGTATTTGCTAAAATTATCTTACCCCACAATTTGCACTAAAAAACGAACATCAAATGGACTTATTCTTAGTTGATTTTTTTTATATTTATTGATTAAAAGATTTGTGGATATTAGAAAGTGAAAGATAAAATTATTTTGTTGGCTGTTATTTCGTTTGCGAGTGGGAAAGTGGAAGTGCATGACCCGTCACCCAAAAGTGGGATGGGGGGAAGGGAGAGGGGGGGGGGAGATATCCAAAGCTTAAAGCTCTCATAGATGACACTGTACAGTTTATTTCATTTTTTTGCATATGCTCAAAAATGGGGGACGTTAACCCCCTTCCTTTCCCTCAGGAATTAACCCTGGCCTAAACTAATGGCCAACAATTATGTTAAAAATTTAAAGCATATATAATTACCTAAATGTATAATAATGAAGGGAATGTTATTTAAAGTACAATATCAATTTTGATTATTGTTTTTACAATTACTATTAAATTTGATTGTTCTTATGCCTAATGATCCCCTATATATATGTTTTTGCAATAAATTTTCTTTTATATCGATTAATTATTTGTGGACTTATCATTTATTACCGAATCATTGTATTTTTTTCTGCTTAATTTCAAAATTACTGGCAGAGATTTCTTTACTTATTCGTGCCTAAACATTTCTCTTTAAGCCTACCCGCACCCGACACCCGAGTTAATCCTGAAAACTCAGGTATGACAATTACCGACCCGACTTCCAGTTTAGTGTATTGTTGCCACTCAGTGAAATCAGTGGGAAAAGTTTTTTTTCTTTTCAAATTGGTGATGAAGATAGCTGTGTATCATAATGCCTGAGGTAATAATGTGCATTAATTGTGAATGATTGACGGACCATTTCTCCTAAGGAAAGCTATTGCTCCATGTAAGATAGATGTAGAAACAGGCGATAACAGTCAAATGTTCTCCTTATAAGAGATTCTTTGGCCCAAATCATCCCATAGGCTCCATAAGAAGTCTCATCCTAGCTATCACAGTCCCTGATTGAGCATACTATGTATGAAAGTGTCAGTTCATATAATAAGTTATATGCAAATGACTTGTTGAAATGGGGTGGGATGCCATGTCCCACATGACATCCCATATCATCCCATGTCCCACATATCATTCCATCCCATGGCAATCCATTCTATGTCCTGCATGGCATTCCACCACATATTCTATGTGGCATTCCACCCTGTTTCACATGGCATCCCACCCCATGTCCCACATGGCATCCCACCCCATGTCCCACATGGCATCCCACCCTATGTCTGACATGACATCCCATAAGCTCCATAAGAAGTCTCATCCTAGCTATCACAGTCCCTGATTGAGCATACTATGTATTAAAGTGTCAGTTCATTTAATAACTTATATGCAAATGAGGTGTTGAATAAGAAAAAATGGTGGAGTCAAATAATTATGCCTGATATAGCCCTTGGTGTATACAACATGGTAAATATTAAATCATATGTCGTTCATGGCCCCCATCCATGTCCCACATGGCATCCTTCCCTATGTTTATATGCAATCACATCCTGTCACACTCCCTGACTAAGCATATTAAATAAAAAAGTCTGGTCAGGTCATAATACTGTAGCAACTTTATGCAAATGAGCACAATAATAAAGGTGGAATTTAAAAAATCATGCCTGATACAACTGTTAGTGCCCAAATATTTTGAAGAATTTTAAGTGTTTTAAATCTCAAGTGCTACAAGAGAGACTTGAAGATCTCTGAAGAAAATTAGAAAATTATATCATTTTACAGTTATCTTCTAAGAAAATATCAAATGTATTGTAGACTTTTTAAGAAAACTGGTCCTCAATCCTATCTTAAGTATCTCTGAAAAACTTTAACATTTTATAAGGAAATTGTAACCTTCCATAAGGATATCTAAAGAAACTAACTTTTTCTGAGGAACTCTGAAGAAACTTTAACATTTTCTGAGGAACTCTCAAAAAACTTTAATATTTCTGAGGAAATCTCAGGACAAATCTGTGGACGGCCGGACGGACGTAATCGCCATTACATAGGTTCGCATAATGCTACGCATGCGAACTAAAAAATGAGCTTAAACCAAAATTAAAACAATCCCCTATGGAAATAAAGTTCCTACTCTCCTTCCAGTTTAGTGTTTCCCTTTTCAATGTGCAGATTATTTTTAGTCGCTAGTGCAATATTGCTTGTACTTTTTGTCCTTTTCTGTAATTCTTATTTCCAACATTTTGTAACCTACATTTGTGTAAGTAAATCCAATCTCGGGGAAATAGATACATGTATAACCAACAATTTTGAGCAAACAATTTTTGCCATATAATTGATCCATGAAATATTTCGAAAGCATGTCAAGTTAAAAAAGGTTTGCAAAACTGTTTTCCAACTTAAAAAGACACAATTCCTTAGACGAGACAAAAAAAGCTGCGCAATGTTTACTGCAGCAAATGGCAACTTTTTAGGACTTTATAATTACAGGAAAATATGTACAAACTGCACTTGAAAAAGGTATGGGAGAATACACAATGAAATCAAAAACATCAACTTACTCGGATTTCAGATATTTATACTCCGAATATTCAGTCCTGGTCCAAAAAAAATGGTTTAAAACTTTAACAAAACAAGCTTCCAAAGATAAAGACAATTTTGTTGAAACTTCTCCACCATAGAAAATAAAAGAAAACAAAAAACACAAAAGCTGTAAAACTGCAAACAAATGCCATTTCCTTGTTTTGAAAAGGTATGTTCTACTTCCATCTTCCAACTTTGTAAATAACAAAAAATGAAAAAACTTTCATAAACCAGTGGTACATTCCTTCCGAGCAGGGAGCTATCGCCCCAGTTAATGGCCGCCAAGCTAATGTATAGCAAATTCTTACCACATATCACATCGCATTAGTATAAATTCTACTTTTTAACGCAAAATCATTAGAACTGTGATAGAAAAACAACAAAATATATATCTCGTTCAATGATATGCCGCCTGCATCCCCCTTCACATGTTACTACTTCTGGTGGGTTTATAACCTTGCGACAGGTTTCCTCGAACTCCTCGGCCAAGCAGCGCTATCGTTAAAAGACATGTTTAACTGCATGCATGACACTTCTATGTAAACATTCAAAATGGAGGAAAGCCATAAAAAAAAATTTTTAAAGACAACAATACCAAAACCGAGAGGGGGTTGGATATCTAGCATTTTGTGAAGTGAGAAATATGGGGAAGTTCACTGAGCACGGAGAGGGATGATGGAAGCATCACCTTATCTTCATGCAGGAAAACAAATCATGAAAATGGGAAGGGGGAAGGGACAATATCATATACCAAGTATGTTTTTACAGTAAAAAGAATTCCCCCACCTCAAATTTAAATGTTTGGTGATCAAATTTGCCATTTGAAACCTGAAAACGGGAAGATCTTAACAAAGAAGCGTGGCACTGCCACCCACACCCCGCCCCTACCCACCCCCTTCTTCCTATTCGTAATACTTCCATTTTTTGTGGAGAAATTAAAGAAAATGGGAAGGGGACAATACAATCTACAAAATTATGTTCTTAAAAATAGAATGCCCCATTCCAAATTCAATATTTTAACGATCCCAGTTTGTCGCTTTAACTTGCAAACGAACTAGGAGATCATAACAAAGATCCACTCCACCGCCGCCCTCGCCCCCTTCTTGCTGTCATAATACTTTAATTTTTGTGGAGAAATTGAAGAAAACTGGAGATAAAACGAGATAATCTACCAAATTATGTTTTCATAAAAGAGAATTTCCCACCCTAAATTCGATAGCCTGATAATATTAAATTAAACATGTAGAAGAAGGAATCACTCTGGAGTACCCTCCAAATCGCTTTTAACCGCTGTGATCCCCCGTCCCTTACCCATAACCACCAAACTCAAGTTTTATGTCTTTAGACTTCAAATATTTGGAAGACAACATGAAAATCGGGAGGGGGCATATACCTTTGTAAGTATTTCCCTTTAAATGTGCCAATCGTAAGTATTTCCCTTAAAAAGTGCCAATCTTAATTAATTGGACCATGCTAGGCCAAAGTCCATACTCAGCTGGCGTCAATTTGTAAACAAATCTGTCAAAGGTGCTGGGAATGGGGCAGAGGCATTATTTATGACTCTTTAGATGTTTGCCTTGTTTTTGCGGTATGTGTTTCCTCAACATCACAGCGGTTGTTGAGGAATGATGCAAACCAGGCCAGGAGATTTCCATCAATGCCATAGGCGGAAAGTTTGGATAACAGGCGCTGGTGTGGGACTGAAGAAGAGCGTTTCACGATTTAAAAAAAAAACTTTACAATTCTTTTTTTTTCTCTTTCCTTCTAATTTCGACCATTTATAGTTGTTTTTTCTCTCCAAATATTACAACTGCAACTGGAAACAAACTAAAGTAGGCTAGGCCTAGCGCCTTAATTTTTCGGTGAGAAGGGAGTTGATTTTAATATCGAAAATAAAGTCTCCCAGAAAATCTGGGAATTTTTTTTGGAGACGTTCGATCCCATTGGCTTTTGATTAGGCCTAGGCTAGTGCGTGGCGCCACTTTTTCAATGGACATGGGCACATACCCAAATCGTACGGTAGATTTGGAAATCTGCTCTATTTGGGTAGCCTGTGGACGCGTACAGACGAACATTACAATTTACATTAGCAACATCAAGACATAGGCATAGGCTACACACTAACGTTAATTACTCGTTAGTGTTGTTCTACGCCCAACTTTAACACTTTAAATGAACTGAAACACTTGAACATGAATGTATTTATTCACCTTTGATAGCTTCCTCTGATGTCATTCCCTTTCTTTGGTCTGCATTCTTTCATCACAAAGCAGCCATAAAAAGGCACAGCTGCAAAGGCATTTTTGGTTACCACAGTGAAGGCAAGCGTACTAGGTTAAAAGGTCACAGCCTAGGCTTTCCACAACTGAGTGCATCCGTTTTAATAGCGAGTTTATTAGGTTTTTGCGTTATCGAACTGTGGGTAGTAGCGAACTCTTTCCCCCTAATTACACTATATACAGGAAAGATCAGACTTTTGGTCAATGTAAAGGGGGTGGTGTACTGATTGCTACTAAGAACGACCTCATTGCTACTCATAGGGCTGACCTGGATGGTGACTGTGAGATGGTTTGGGTGCCACTGGAGCTATATGGTGCCAAGCAAATCATTATTGGGTCCTATCGTTCGCAGAAATACGGTAACACCTCAGAGTACCTTGACACTTTAAATGGAGCCCCCAGGAAAGCTATAGCTAACAAAAATGGCTTAGTCGCAAATATACCTTGGAGGGGATTTTAATCTTTCTGATATTGACTGGGGCACTCACTCTGTTAATCCAGGTTCCCAATACACTAACTTGTCTAATCAAATGCTCGATATTTGCAATGATAATGGCATCTGCCAATTAGTTTCAACCCCAACCAGGGTCAACAACATACTTGACCTATTTTTTACAACTAATCTACATCTTGTCGAAACTAATTCTTTAATACCAGGCATCTCTGGCCATGATGGCATCCCTTTGATTGTCATGAACTCCAAACCTAGGATACTTAAATATAAACCGAGGAAAGTCTATAGTTACCATAAGGCTAACTTAATTGCTATTAAAACAGACCTACTTAATTTACTAACCACTTGAAAAACAAAGACTCTTCCCAATGCTCTATTGATGATCTCTATTCTGAACTTGGGGATAAGATCAAGGAAGTCATGGAAGCCTACATCCCATCGCGTATGGTTAATAAAAGGATCACTTCCCCCTGGATAAAGAGGGGTGTAAGACGTTTGCAAAGGCGTAAACACAGGGCATACAATAGCTGGCGCAAACTTCAAACACAGACTGCCCTCGAAACCTTTCAGGCCCAGCGCAGGGAGACTCACAGAGCAACCCGTAAATCCTACAGAAAGTATATAAACTCAGTCTGTACTGAATCACCCAAAAGATTTTGGTCATTCATGAAGAGTATTAAATGTGATTCCATAGGTGTCCGGTCACTCTTTTGTAATGGTAGACTTGAGTCTAATAACTCTCGCAAAGCTAACATTTTGAATAACCAGTTTAAAGAAGTTTTTACTTTTGAGAACAAGCATATGCCTTTTCTACCACAATCTTCAGTCCCAACTATGCCAAATATCAATATAACCAGCGATGGCATTACTAAACTTTTGAGCGAACTAAACCCAAACAAAGCTACTGGTCCTGATAATATACCAGCATGGATTTTGAAGACAGCGGCTGCTGAATTGGCACCAGCCCTTCGTTTAGTCTTTCAAAAATCCCTTGACTCAGGTAACCTACCTCAGTCATGGCTTTGTGCTAATATCTCTCCTATTCATAAAAAGGGGAACCGCTCGCTAGCTTCTAACTATAGACCTTATCTCTAACTTTTATTTGTTGCAAGGTTCTTGAGCATATAATACACTCCCAGATTATGAACCACTTTGATAAACAATCTTTACTTACTGATAAACAACATGGTTTTTAAACAAAAACACTCATGTGAATCACATTTAATTTTAATTGTTAATGACCTGGCCTTATCCAAGTGTAGAAGCTCGTTGCCTTATCACTTAACAAAAGATCCCAAATTGATATCATTATAATGGACTTCTCTAAGGCTTTTGACACTGTACCACATAACCGCTTAGTTAATAAACTACATAATTATGGAATAAGAAATAATACCCATCAATGGATTGCTAACTTTCTCGGGCGCCGAAATCAGAGGGTCGTTGTTGGGGGTGAACACTCAACCTGGACGAATGTCATTTCGGGCGTCCCTCAGGGCACGGTGCTCGGCTCGTTACTATTCCTGGCCTATATAAACGACCTGCCAAATAACATTAAATCTCAGATCAGGCTTTTTGCCTACGATTGCGTGTTATGTAGAGATATCCAAAACCAGTTCGACCATGAACAACTGCAGGAAGACTTGAATACTCTAAATAAGTGGCAAGATGACTGGCAACTTAAATTCAATCCTGATAAGTGTTTTTCAATGAGGCTTACCCATTCTAGATCGCCTAAAATATATTCTTATAAACTGGGTGGTCACATCCTCCAGTACACAAATAACCATACATACCTAGGCATTAACATATGTAATAATTTATCTTGGAACAAACATTTTAATCGCATTATCTCATCTGCTAGTAGATCTCTTGGCTTTATCAAGCGTAATCTGTATTCCAGCCCTAAACATATTAAAGCAATTGCTTATTTAACACTTGTCCGCCCCCTACTCGAATACTCATCCTCTGTCAGTCTGTGTGGGACCCGCACTCACAGGATCTCATAAAGAAGCTTGAACAGGTTCAACGCAGGGCTGCTTGTTTTGTCGTAAATGACTATTCTAGGCATAGTAGTGTGTCTGTAATGTTAAACAACTAGGTTGGTCCTCACTTGAAACCAGGAGAACTGCAAATAGACTTAACACCCTTCACAAAGCTAGACTGGGCTTACTAAGTCTGCCAATTGATGACCTCCTGCAGCCGGTCCATCGTCCGTCACGGCACCTACACCCCAACGCTTATCAGCTCCTACAGACTAACAAAGATTGCTACAAATTCAACTACTTTCCAAGAACAGTTAAAGATTGGAATTTACTTCCAATTGAACTCACCAACACGGATCCAAAGCTATTTACGAATCAAGTCCTGGAAAATCTCAGCAACGCAACCAAGAAAGATTAACGCCACCAAGAACAGTACACGCGCACACCAGTTCCTGCGTGCTTGACTCCAACACGGGAGTGTTATGCAGTATTCTTACAGATACAGAACGAACAGATATATGTTATCGAACTCCCTGATCGAACGTACGGATATTTTAATTGGATCTATGGTTGAGTAAGTTCATCTCAAATGAACGAGAATTGTAACAGAACAAAATGGTGAAGAAACTATGACTTGCTTATTTCCTTTTCCCCTTGTGGGGAGTAGGGCCAGAATGAAGAAGACACTAGTCCTATGTCTTAGACGTTGAGGAGATATTTGCAGGATTAGTAATTCAGTGGTCACCCAAGTTTATCTTACATGAATGAGGACATTAAAAGAAACATAATAGTGAAGAAAGCATTCAAAAATCGTATTCAAGTTTAAAGCTGCCTTGCGTGTGTAGAAATGAATGGTGTACTTAAGGATTAGTTCAGTGGTCAAGCATGTCCATTTATATGAAAGAGGACTTCAACAGAAACAAAATTTTGAAGAAAGCATTGCAAAATCTTATTCCGTTAAGGGGATATTCAAACTTAAAGTTTGGTATCATTCCTGTAGAAATGACTGAAATCAGACTAGTTGTGACATCACAACCTCAGATTACCTCAAAGACTTTATGTATTTTAAAGAAAATTTATTCAATTTTTTCACAATTTGAATTATTTATCTTCAAACATTCTTTACGTGGTTTATTATAAATACCCCTCCTAGATTCAGTTTTACTACTTTTTGACATACTTCATGGTATATAAGCAACAAAATAGCAGAACAAAATATGATAGAATACATAAAGACTTTGAGGAATCTCAGGCTGTGACATCACATCTTCACAACCCTTCCTAGATTCAGCCTTTCTACTTTTTTGCCATATCCATAGTCAGATGGTTTTTAAGTCACAAAATTGTAGGAAAAAATATGATAGAATACATGAAGACTTTGAGGAATCTGAGGCTATGACATCACAACTAGTCTGATTTCAGTTGTTTCTATACAAATGATACCGAACTTTAATAAACTTAAATATCTTCTTAACGGAATAAGATTTTTGAATGCTTTCTTCACCATTTTGTTTCTTTTGAAGCCCTCTTTCATATAAAATAAACTTGCTTGACCCCTGAACTAATCCTTCAGTTTACTATGAAGGTTGACGCCATTATCTTCACATTCTTAACAATTATTAGTGTATTTTAAACAAAATTTATTTCATTTTTTTTTTAATTACTATATTTGAATTATTTTTACTCAATCTTTTTTTAGGTGGTGATTATAATTACCCTTACTAGCATATATCCTGTTTTACTACTTTCCTGACATATCCAATGGTTTAAGCCCCCAAATCGCAGGACAAAATATGATAGATTACATAAAGACTTTAAGGAATCTCAGGCTGTGACATCACAACTAGTCTGATTTCAGTCATTGATTCAAATAATACCAAACTTTCAACTTAAATATCTCATTTACAGAATAAGATTTGTAATGCTTTCTTCACCATTTCAGTTCTTTTTAAGTTATTGTTCATATAAGATGGGAATTGCTTGACCACTGAACTAACCTTTGATATACGCGGATTCAGGGAATTTCACAGACCACATATACCCTCCGCACTTAAAATATATTTTTGCTAAAAGTTTTCATTCTAATTGAAATCTACATAAGTCCAGAGCTAGAGTGTGAGCAGAATAACGTCTTTGAATTCTGCATCAAACCTCATGCACATGCACAGCACAACAAAAGTAAGTCAGAACTGATGTGCACCCCCACCCCTCTACCCCCACCAACCCCAACCCCACCCCATAACCCCCAAACCCTCCTTTTCAGAAATTCCTAGAACCGTGCTTGTTTAAGTTTAAACTTCTGTTTCTGCTTTCATCCTGTTTGAAAGAAAATAAGTCTATTCATTTTTTTGCGATAATTTTCAGGCAAAATTTCCTCAGGTGCTAAATTATAATTACATAGTCTGTTTTACTTCTTTCTGACATATCCAATGGATTTTAAGTCACAAATAAATGTGATAATGTAACATTACCGATAGTCTGTTTCAATCGTTTCTACACAAATGAGACAGAACTGAAATAAATGTATTTTATCAAAGCATCCACCACCACACCCTGAAATCGCTCCATTAAGACCGCCATTATTTTCCAAAAAGAACATTCATGCATGTGGCTGCACCAAGAGTGACCATTGGCGGCGCCCAGATCATAATGTTTTAGTATGATTCAAATTCATCTTTTCTGTATATTTGGAGATTCCTTTGCTGTCTCAAAGTAATGCATATTCAACAAATTTCTATATATAGGTATACAGTGCAAAGTCGGACTGGGATGCTTTTAGGGGCCCACATTGTTGGTACCATCAAATTGCTGGAGAGGGCCCAGGAATGTAAAAATAAAGGGAGGGGGAGGGACCCTTAGAGGCTTGGATCCTTAACCTTGTGGCATTGACATAATGTGTATTAATTGCTGATATTCCAAATCAGGCTTTACTAAAATCTATATCTGGGTAAATAAAGTTTGATCTGGCCAGATAAAACCAGACATAACCTTGATTAAAATCAATTTGATATACAAATAAAGTTTCATTTGGCCAGATAAAGTCAAATATAAGCTTGAATAAAGTCAATTTGATACACAAATAAAGTTTGATCTGATAAAGCCGGATATGAAATGGATTGAATGCTACATTTGATATACAAGTAAAGTTTGATCTGGCCAATAAAGCCAGATATAACGTTGATGGAAGTCAATTTGATATACAACTGAACAAAAAAAGTTTGATCTGGCCAAATAGGGTCAAATATAAAGTGGATTTCACTGGCCTAGCCAGGAAATTTGTTTGGGGAGGGGGAAGCATGAGCGGCGAGAAGTATGTTTGATGGGGGTAACCGAAAGTATGTCGCCGTGGTGT
>JAIGNY010000432.1:1495000-1505000 GCA_020152595.1 Chiridota heheva | reverse complement strand
ATATATATATATATATATATATATATATGTATACATATATATGGTTTTTTTTGTGGGCAGGATTAACTGTCTGTGTGATATGTGTCTCACTGTCTGAAGGTGCGTAATATATACAGAGTTTGTAAAAGCTCTTGGGTTTCATATGCTGATCTGAAATACACATGGCAATTAACTTTTCAGTAAAACTTGCTCCCCCGGCTAACTTCCTGGGCGAAACATATTTTTGATGTTTAATTTTTTTCGGTGTGGGATTGGGGGGCATGGCCCCTGGCCCCCATCTGGCTACCTCAATGGTAGATTTAATGCGACATTTGATATACAAATAAAGTTTGATCTGGCCAGATAAAGCCAGATATAAACTTGATTAATGTCAAATTGATATACAAATACAGTTTGATCTGGTCAGATCAAGTTAGATATAAAGAGGTTTTAATGCTTTATTTGATATTTAAATAAAGTTTGACCTGCCACATAAAGACAGATATAACCTTAATAAAAGTCAATTTTATATACAAATAAATTTTGATCTGGCCAGATCAAGCCAAATATAATGTGGATTTAATGCTACATTTGATATACAAATAAATTTTGATCAGGCTAGATAAAACCAGATATAACCATGATTAAGGTCAATTTGAGTTAAATCTGGCTAGATAAAGCCAGATATAACCTTGATTAAAATCAATTTGATATACAAATAAATTTTGATCTGGCCAGATGAAGCCAGATATAAAGTGGTTTTAATACTGTATTTGACATACAAATGAAGTTTTATCTGGCTAGATAAAGTCAGATGTAACCTTTTTTAAAACCATTTTAATCTGCAGATAAAGTTTGATATGGCCAGATCAAGCCAGATATGAGCTTGATTTAATGATACATTCAAAGGATTTTCCGGTGTAAAAATGTACATATATGTTAATTGATATCAATAATGGAAAAGTAATTTAAAGATACACAAGCGAATAAAATTTGATATAATGTGATTCAACATGCAGATATGAAGGCACAGTCTATTTGTGTGGCTCTGTGTGGACTATTTCTTATACATACATACATACATACATACATGCATACATGCATACATACATACATACATACATACATACATACATACACATACATACATACATACATGCATATTATACATACATATATATATATATATATATATATATATATATATATATATATATATATATATATATATATATATATATATATATATATATATATATATATATATATATATATATATATATATATATATATATATATATATATATATATATATATATATATATATATATATATATATATATATATATATATATATATATATATATATATATATATATATATATATATATATATATATAGATAGATATATATATATATATATATATATATATATATATATATATATATATATATATATATATATATATGTATTTATAAATATATATATATATATATATTTATATATATATATATATATATATATATATGTATATATATATATATATATATATATATATATATATATATATATATATATATATATATATATATATATATATATATGTATATATATATATATATATATATATATATATATATATATATATATATATATATATATATATATATATATATATATATATATATATACATATATATATATATATATATATATATATATATATATATATATATATATATATATATATATATATATATATATATAGATGTATATATATATAGATATATATAGATATATATCTTTTCTATGTATCTTTTTCTATTTGGGAATTTGAGTATTATAATTAAAATAGCTCATTGAAAAACCAATTTTTTTTCAATGCACCACACAATAATAAAGTCACGTGGATCAATTTAGATATTCAAACCATTATAAACTATTTCTTTAGAATGTAAGTGCTAAAAGTTTACCATTGCAAAAAAATATTCATAATTGCATGAAACACTCTTCTTTTGGGGATTTGAGTTCATTACACAATGATCAGATTAAACCATGACAAATGGTATGAAACTACAGGTACTGCAGTCGAACATTAAAGTAAACTGAAACTGCGTTTTTTTATTTTTTTATTAAATGGCTCTTCAAGAATGAATCGAGCACTTTTAACGGGCAGTATTTTAGCTATATATATATATATATATATATATATATATATATATATATATATATATATATATATATATATATATATATATATATATATATATATATATATATATATATATATATATATATGTGTATATATATATATTTATAAATATATATTTATATATATATATATATATATATTTATATATATATATATATATATATATATATATATATATATATATATATATATATATATATATATATATATATATATATATATATATATATATATATATATATATATATATATATATATATATATATATATATATATATATATATATATATATATATATATATATATATATATATATATATATATATATATATATATATATATATATATATATATATATATATATATATATATATATATATATATATATATATATATATTTATATATGTATATATATATACATATCTTGGGTTTTTTTGGTGGGCAGGATTAACTGTCTGTGTGATGTGTGTCCCACAATCTGAAGGTGCGCAATATTTACAGAGTTTGTAAAAGCTCTTGGGTTTCATATGCTGATCTGAAATACACATGGCAATTAATTTTTCAGTAAAACTTGCTCCCCCGGCTAACCTGAGCGAAACATATTTTTGATGTTTAATTTTTTTGGGTGTGGGATTGGGGGCATGGCCCTTGGCCCCCCTCTGGCTACGCTAATGGTAGATTTAATGTGACATTTGATATACAAATAAAGTTTGATCTGGCGAAATAAAGCCAAAAATAAACTTGATTAATGTCAATTTGATATACAAATACAGTTTGATCTGGTCAGATCAAGTTAGATATAAAGAGGTTTTAATGCTTCATTTGATATTTAAATAAAGTTTGACCTGCCACATAAAGACAGATATAACCTTAATAAAAGTCAATTTTATATACAAATAAATTTTGATCTGGTCAGATCAAACCAGATATAATGTGGATTTAATGCTACATTCAATATACAAATAAATTTTGATCAGGCTAGATAAAACCAGAAATAACCATGATTAAGGTCAATTTGACTTAAATTTGGCTAGATAAAGCCAGATATAACCTTGATTAAAATCAATTTGATATACAAATAAATTTTGATCTGGCCAGATCAAGCCAGATATAAAGTGGTTTTAATACTATATTTGACATACAAATGAAGTTTTATCTGGCTAGATAAAGTCAGCTGTAACCTTTATTAAAACCATTTTAATCTGCAGATAAAGTTTGATATGGCCAGATCAAGCCAGATATGAGCTTGATTTAATGATACATTTAAAGGATTTTCCGGTGTAAAAATTTACATATATGTTAATTGATATCAATAATGAAAAAGTAATTTAAAGATACACAAGCGAATAAAATTTGATATAATGTGATTCAACATGCAGATATGAAGGCACAGTCTATTTGTGTGGCTCTGTGTGGACTATTTCTTATACATACATACATACATACATACATACATGCATACATGCATACATACATACATACATACATACATACATACATACATACATACATACACATACATACATACATGCATATTATACATACATATATATATATATATATATATATATATATATATATATATATATATATATATATATATATATATATATATATATATATATATATATATATATATATATATATATATATATATATATATATATATATATATATATATATATATATATATATATATATATATATATATATAAATATATATATATATATATATATATAGATATCTATCTCTTTCTATGTATCTTTTTCTATTTGGGAATTTGAGTATTATAATTAAAATAGCTCATTGAAAAACCAATTTTTTCAAGGCACCGCACAATAATAAAATCACGTGGATCAATTTAGATATTCAAACCATTATAAAACTATTTCTTTAGAATGCAAGTGCTAAAAGTTTACCATTACTAAAAAATATTCATAATTGCATGAAACACTCTTCTTTTGGGGATTTGAGTCCTTTACACAATGATCAGATTAAGCCATGACAAATGGTATGAAACTACAGGTACTGCAGTCGAACATTAAAAGTGAACTGAAACTGCGTTTTTTAATTTTCTTTTTAAATGGCTCTTCAAGAATGAATCGAGCACTTTTAACGGGCAGTATTTTAGCTATATGTTATATATATATATATATATATATATATATATATATATATATATATATATATATATATATATATATATATATATATATATATATATATATATATATATATATATATACATATATATATATATATATATATATATATATATATATATATATATATATATATATATATATATATATATATATATATATATATATATATATATACATACACACCACCTCTCATTTACGAAAGCTCTATCATTTCAGACTTCTAACAATATTATAATTAAAATGACTTATTGAAAACCAATTTTATTTCAATGCACCACACAATAATAAAATCACGTGGATCAATTTAGATATTCAAACTATTATAAAACTATTTCTTTAGAATGTAAGTGCTAAAAGTTGACCATTACAGAAAGATATTCATAATTGCATAAAACACTGTTCTTTTGGGGATTTGAGCCCATTACACAATGATCAGATTAAACCCTGACAAATGGCTTTTCGGAATCTCAGCTTTCTGCCTCCATAAATCAACAAGAAGTATCCTGATGGAGCGCATCAAAAATCTGTAAGCAAAGAAGATGACAATGAAAGCTTTCATGTCCACATATTAACGGTCAAGACTGTCAGGCATTCTACTAAAGTAGGACACCTTTACAAAAGCTTATGCACGTAGTTTATGCACTTACATCTTTTCATAACTTCAATGATGGTAGAAGAATCAAACTCTAAAAATGTACGTTTACTAGCACTATCGAAGGGTTTATCCACCAAAAGTGGGGCCCATGATCAAAGTGACAAGATCACACTAACATACAAACATGAAGTAATGTTCTTTCCAAAACATACATTAAACAAAAAACAAAACAATACTAAAAAAGTGTGTAAAAACTTCAAACTTACATGTTCAAATCTTCTTGGCAGCACTCACCACCGAGAACTTAACACCATGCCTGTTAATACGTTCAATAT
Organism: Chiridota heheva; assembly: GCA_020152595.1. Classification (NCBI taxonomy): domain Eukaryota; kingdom Metazoa; phylum Echinodermata; class Holothuroidea; order Apodida; family Chiridotidae; genus Chiridota; species Chiridota heheva. The sequence goes on along the minus strand of JAIGNY010000432.1, from coordinate 1,499,711 downwards.
AAGAAGTGTCGTTGAAAGCAGCGCCAGGCGACAAAACTCCACCCCTGTCAAAAAGTAATACACATCATATGTTAACATATCTTTAATTCAAACCCACATTGGGTTATACCACTCCCTGGTTCACTCCCTGGTTTTACTGGTGGCCTACCATCCATCCTCACAAGTCTGAATTCGAAAAAAAAACCCAGTTGAAGCCTTCATTATTTCTGTTATAAAAGTGACTAATGCCATCTATACGCAGTTTCGGCAGGCGCATTGGTGATCCCACTTGGCAAAGCGTGATGAGCTGTTGGCTGAAGTTTCAATTAGTAGACCTGATATAATTGGTATTAATTACCATGAGGTACCACTTTAGACCTCGATGGTATTACTGAGAGTTGAATTTATAGTGAAATTAGTGATTCAGAGATACATATTCCAGGTTACTCAGTTTTCAGGCAAGACAGATTAGGTACTCTCAATAGTGGAGGAGGTGGTGTTTTATTGTTTGTGAAAGACAGTTTTAATTGTATAGATAGGATTGCTCAGTTTTCTTTTGGTTTTTCAAATTGCTTATGGTGTGAGCTTATTGTTGATGGCGATGTTGGTAGTTCAGTGGGTTGTTGGTGTTGTATACAGATCACCAAATTCTAGCCCCGAGAACAATCAGAAATTGCTTTACGGCTTCAGGATAGTTGCTTCCAGGAGGTTTATTGTTTTTGGAGACTTTAATTTTCTAGACATTGATTGGAATCTTTGTACTAGTGATCCACATGGTAAAGATTTTCTGGAAGCTGTATCTGACTGCTTTTTTACCCAGCATGTGTTGTTTCCCACGCGTGGTAGTAATTGTCTTGATTTTATTTTCAGTAGTGAAGAAAGTATGGTTAGAAACGTGCTAAGTAGCGGTAAGGTAGGGTGTAGTGATCATGACCTCATTAGGTTTTGATCTGTATTGTTTTACATAGGCTTCTCCAACTAATAAACTGGTTTTGGATTTTAGGAATGCTGACTTTGCTGCACTTCAGGATAATTTGACATTTGATTGGACTTTTTTACTTTGTGACTTAGATCCCTCTAAAGCATGGAATTTTTCCGAACTATAGGTTTAGAGGTAAATAGGTTTGTCCCATTAAAAAAAGTCTGTAGGCGTAATCGGCCAGTGTGGATGTCTCGAAAGGTTTTGCAGGCTGTTCGGAAAAAGAAGAAGTTGTGGTGTTGCTATAAACACAGTGGGTGTCCTGCGGAGCTTGCTAGGTATAAGGATCATGAAAAGTTCACAACGGGTTTGATAAGAGATACTATAGTGCTTTTTGAAAAACGTTTGTCCAAAGAGATTAAAATTAACCCTAAATCGTTTCATTCTTATGTTCGCTCAAAGCAAAAAACCAAGGAGGTTGTTGGTCCCTTTCAGGGTAATGATGGTGTTACTATGGATAGTAGTAAGGATATGGCTGAGGTTTCGAATGACTACTTTGTGTCTGTTTTTACTAAGAAGTCCCCTGCTGATGATGTTGTGGATTATCTTAGTATGAACTCTCCAGTATCCATTAAGAATGTTGATTTTTCAGTTGATGTTGTTTTTAAGAAGTTGAAGGGTTTGAATTCAGATAAAGCACCCGGTTCAGATGGTATACATCCTGCTGTTTTACGTGAGTGTTATGTTGGTGTTGTTCCAATTTGATTGGAGAATTGCTAATGTCACTCCTATTTTCAAAAAGGGTGACCACAGTTTGCCTTGTAATTATAAGCCAGTGAGTCTTCCTAGTGTTGTGTGCAAGGTTATGAAGTCCATTGTTAAGGATGATGTACTATATCAATTACTGGTCAATGGTTTGTTGAATTTGATCCAGCATGAGTTCTTACCTAAGAGGTCTTGTGTTTCTAATTTATTAAAGTTTCTTGATGATGTTACTAAACTACTTGATTCTGGTCATAATGTGGATTTTGCCTATTTAGATTTCCAAAAAGAATTTGATAAGGTTCCATTAGGTAGGCTCATGATGAAAACAAGAGCACTTGGTGTGGACGGAAAGTTTGCCAGTTGGATAAATTCTTGGTTAGTTGACAGGTAATAAGAGGGGTTGTTAATGGTGAAGTATCTCCATGGAAAAAGGTTACAAGTGGTGTTTCTGAGGGGGTTTGTATTAGGTCCACTTCTTTTCTTAATCTTCATTAATGATGTTGATGTTTTCGTTGGGTCCAGGATTTGTAAATTTGCTAATGACACTCTGCTGTACAGGATTTTTGATGATGCTAGGGATTCTTCACTTTGAAAACTGATCTGGATAAGTTAGTTTCTTGGTCCCAAATATGGCAGATGTCATTCAATGTTGATAAATGCAAAGTTATTTATTTTGGTCAGAACAATTTGGCTTTTGATTACTGCAAGAATGGTTCAAATCTTGGTGGTGGTGATCAAGAAATGGATCTAGCTGTTGTCATTACTAGCAATCTGAAGCCTTCTAAATAGCGTGTTTTAGCAGTTGCAAGGGCAAATAGGATGCTTGGTTTGATTAGAAGAAATTGTTGTTTTCTTGGTAGAGAGGTTGTTCTTAATTTAAATAAGTAGTTATTCAGGCCTAACCTTGAGTATGCTTTTCAGGCTTAATCCCTTTTATGAGAAGAATAAGTTAATTTTGGAGCAGGTTCAGCGAAGAGCCACTAGACTTATTCCCAAAGTAAGGAATCTCTCTTATAAATATAGGTTGCGAATTCTTGGTTTGACCACGCTTGAGTTGAGAAGAGTACGTGGCGATATGATTCAAGTTTTTAAGTTCCTATCTGGTAGTGGTGCTTTGACTTCCTGTTATTTCTTGCATGTTGCAGCTAATCATTGTGTGACACGTGGTAACAGTTTAAAGTTGACCAAAGAGTTCTCACGGATAAATATTTGGCGTTTTAGTTTTTCGCAAAGAGTTGGTAATGAGTGGAATGGTTTGCCTGAGTGGGTAGTTAGCTCTAATTCTGTTCACAATTTCAAAGTCAACATTGATAAGTTCTTTACTAACTCTGGGCGTCTTTTATTTTTATTTTTTGTGGTGATGGTGGTGTTAGTTTGGCTTTTTATGGTGTGATTAACCGTTTTTAGCCTGTAATTTTGATACGTTTTGTTATATTGCCAAGAAAAAAACTGTCGAGCATGGCATTGTTAAGCTTTTTAGTGAGGGAATGCCCTTTTCAATGTGTGGAGTAATTGGTTAATGTCTATACTAACAGTGATAAAAGTGTTCCTTGCGTGCAATAGTGGAGTCACATTAGGGTGGGAAGAGTGTGCAATTGCAGGAGAATTTTTATTCATCAATAACATAAATCAGAACATTTTCGGCCAAGCAAAATGGTAAGTAAGCCCCGCTGCCACGGTTCCGCCACTGGTCATACATCAATTGTCTTTCTGGAGATTTTCATACCATCATATACCACTCTTATTCATGCCAACACCAATAAATAAAACAATGTTCTGATCGATTTTCACACATTGAAAAGGGCATTACCTCGCTAGTAATCTTAACCATGCCATGCTCGACAGTTTTTTTAATTTTTTTTTCTCTCGGCAATATTCAAGTGGGAACACAAAAAAAAAAAGAGAAAAAGAACTAAGGAAGAGAAGATTTACTAACCCTAATATACTGAAGGTTATTTGTTTGAAGCGACAAATCTTTAAGTACAACAGACCTCAGAATTATTCAGTTTCTGTCTAATTACTGAAAAACTGTTTAAATTAGTCAAATGCAGGGATCAGAGTTGTGATATCTAACAGACCCTTTTGTTATATATCGAGTCACATAAAACGAGAGGAATTACCTACTCTATATTCATTACATACTGATCATTTCGACTGATTCTGCACATGTTAAAGGACAATAGTTTGAAATGAAAGCTTGTTTAATCACCCTAATGGAAGTTTATCCATTTCTTGGAGCACAGTCAATCCTGCATCCAGCATCAAGATTGGTGTTGTCACATACGCGGGTTCTGCAAAATAAAAAAAAATTACCCAAGTCTTGAAAAATTGGACCTACAATCTTGGACAAAACTCGTTGGAACATTTTGTGAAAATTTGTACTGCTCTCATGAACGTACTTTCATATTCCTCATTAATTAACATTCATACATAATAAACGATGGCAACTTTTTCTTGAAAATAATCAAAAACTATGATACTAAATATTGAGCTATTTACAGACATTCACTTCCTACCCTGATCGGTCAATGGCTAGAGTAGGCTTATGACTCCTTTTAATTTTTTGTCCATTTAAGTGTTCGTTTCTGACTTTGAAGCATCGTGAGATTAGACCAATGGTTTACAAGGATTAGGTAATTGATATTATATTCCACAATTCACAGAGGTATTTAAGAGGAGATTTCTCTTTGAAGGTGCCACAAACCTTCTAATAATCTTAAAAGTTACCTTCATTAAAAAAACATTGGCTAAATATTTTTAAAAATTTCACTGAAAATTAGTTGACCCAAGAAAGAATTTTGCAAAACTTGATGATATTTTATAATGTTTTCCTTTTTCATGAATCCCGCGGATTGTCAATACCATGCATGATGACCATTTCATCCTGGTAAAAGAACGCCATCAAATTAACATACATTCTCGGTTGAAACTTATAAATGTGCCGATGGGGAGAAGGAAGGAGGGGGTGGGGAAGGTGGTCCACTGATTATATTCTTTAATTCAATTATAATTTAAACATATGTTTATGTGCATATCAACGACTTAATA
>JAIGNY010000432.1:1480000-1490000 GCA_020152595.1 Chiridota heheva | reverse complement strand
CTTACACCCGTCTTTAAAATACATGGACAATTCCCGCCATGCACAGCTGGGCACATTGCTCATTAAACTATACTTAAATCATGCCTCACCAGAATTCAGTGAGGTAGCCAATCTTGGAAATTGGTGAAATATTGTCCGTCTATGGCCGTCATGACCGTCGTGAGCGCTGAATTGTGTTCTGGAGCAAGTCACTTTACTCTACTTGTTTCAGTCCACTCAGCTGTAAAATAAGTACCAGCACTGCTGGGGAGTTAATATGCGATGGACTGACGTCCCGTCCAGGGGGAGTCATGTACTCTCATCCGCTTGCGCCAAGGAAACCAGGGATAAGCACTGGCTCAATGAGCCTAATGGCTCGAATGGAATTAGCTTTTTATGACCATCATGATTTTGTGATTCTACATTTACCTCAAGCCCCCTGGCCATCGCTACAATAGGGTGGGAAGGGTAGGCAAATCCCACGGGCCCCAAGCAAAAATCGAGATTTGGGGGCCCGGGTAATGACACTGCGATGTTTGTTATCGTGCCCAACCTATATTTCCCACGGACCTTCAAATCCGTAGCTGCGCAACTGCCCCTGGTTATATGTCAATGAATGGTGTCCGCCCAGCAAAAAAGAGTAGAGAATTTTCCATCAGCTCTAGAATTGATATAAGGCAAAAATCTGTCTTGATAGATAACAACCGCCGAACCACTGACCATGTCTCCAAGACTCCAACCACATGAAACATTACAAATGAATAACTCACCGGTCTCTCCTTCCTCTCCTCGCACAGGAATCTTTGTGTGTGTTCCACAACATTTTCATCAGTACCACTAAGTGAACTCCATTTTTGGTTTTCGTTGCAGTAAAACATTGGCATCCTGCACAAAAAAACGTAATCAGGTAATCGAAAAAGAAACAAAAAAGTCCAAAACTATCAACGGAGACCTGCATCTAAAATATCACTTAAAGATACATGCTCAAGTGAAATGTTTTATGCATATTGTGTGCATTTGTGTGGGTATTTTCTCAAATAAATGTAACAATCTCAAGCAAAATCAGAAATGAAATACAGAGCAGTTAATGTAACATAAGATTAAGCATAGGTAAACATGAAATGGTTAACATATCTCGGTTTACTTGTTTTATATGTTTGTAACACATTTTGTGTAAGTGGCTTTTTGTACACATCAGAAAATGAAGGGAAGAAATCATGCAATTATATTTATACTGAGCTATTTTCAGTTTATACGGTTACCAGGTTCAAAGCTTACTTTACTTTTGAGTTCAACTTTGATGAAAGTTGCTTTATGTAACTCGAATGTGAACACAACGCCATCATTCTATTCCTTGTATCCAAATGTACAGTTTTTCCAGTCGATCAGCATACTGGGTAACTTAACTATGCTTAAAAGGTTTGGGTGGTGTAAGTATGGTGGTGATCAACTAGCTGGTATAAGTTTATATCGTTAGTACCGCCGCCAAGTGTCGTTAAAGGGGCGTTTCCCCGGGCCTGTGGACGAAGCGGTCCGGGTCGGGTTGTAGAGGCACGTAAAAATCAAGGAAAGATATGCCCGTTCAAAAGACAGCCTTGGACCAGCAGCCTATCAACGTTGGCTTATCACAGGAACCCGTGTGTTTAATATTTCCCGGGCCCACATTGGCGCTCTGCGACCCTGAGTATATTATAACAGTACGTCCACTATTTGAAAGTCTTTGAAAGTTGTCAAAAGCTGCTTCTGGTCAACCTTTGCCTATACGAGCAAGATGGGAGCTTCCTGATCTTACCTTGATTTCATCTTTGGCAGGCACTCTGGTAAAGGTTTATAATTCATCTTCTTCTTGGATTCTTTATATTCTCCCAGATTTGCAATAATGTAAATAAGTGACTGCAATGTTGCAAAGTTGAGAGTCGCATTCTGTTGAGGAAAATTATAGTTGCGGGTATTACCTTTAAATATTCAAAAAATACCAAAACGAAAGAAGGTTCTTTAAGAACCAAGAATTAATATAACATCATCCATTGTTTTTAACAGTGTTGCAAAATATTTATCAATGAATATAGGTTATACTATAGGTATCATTGTTTTGTTCTCAACAAAGTGACATCAAATAAGGTATGATGAAGGATTTCAGAAAAAGACTTTTCGGGAATCTTATCTTTTAGCTCACTTTATTTATTTTTGGATCACTACATTTAGTATATTGTAGTCACTAGAGTAGCTTGGCCTGGTAATTTAGTTCAGTGGTCAAACAAGTCCATCTTAGGGGACTTCAAAAGCAACAATACTGTCTTTGAAAATGTTTTATCATACTGTTTGTGGGGAATGTTTCTAGAATTGTCCACCGTGTTTGCACTTGCTCTTCCTATCTTATATATACGATGACTTTACGACAAGGGTTGAATAGTACACCAATGTCATTTTGCTTGGTTTCGTCCCATCACTCGGCTCGTATATCTGTAAATAGGGATAGCACTTTCCTCATCTCCCACTCCAATGGAAGAATAAAGCCATCCTAAATCATGTGATTACCCATCCATGGAGGTAAAATGATTTTCGGAAGGGCGTGATTAAAGCGAGCTTGAAAGTGGGCCCCATGTTCACAAAATTTGAATTGTTTGAAAAGGTTACATGATTATAGGCTTCTTTGTTAAAGAGGTTACCCAGCCCCTGGCCGCCTATTTCTGCTTATATGAGAAAGCTGTGAATGGATCAAGCCTTAGATTGTATGTATAAGAAAAAGAGGTTCAAGATCTTTTCGAAATGCAAATTAGTTCTCGAAGCTTCACAAATCACTATACAATTGGTAAATCAAACACACAGAATCTGCCAAATCATATAATATATATGTATATGTTAGTTGTCTTCACTATAATTATAAACGCATTGCATTTTACGGTGCTTTATTAGGGACAAAAAATCGATGGATAGGATTTTTTTAAGATCGTCCCTAAAAAGCTGCCGTTTATCTTATAATCATAAAACTACACACTAAAAATAAATGATTAATTGCTGGCAGGAAATTAGACAGAATGAATGTGAGATAAATCAGGCATTGGACCCTGACCTGTGTTTGCGTGTGTGCATGAGGCTATAAATAATATCATATTGGCTCAATCTTAGGTTAAGTCATCTCAGGGTTATAGCATTTAGACAGAAATATAGGAAAAGGAACACCCTATCCGGTGAAGAAATATCCCACATCTTGTCTCGACCATGGGTGCACGGGGGACATTTTGTCCCACGATTTGATTCTTTTGATAGCTTTCTGTACATTAGCGTAATTATTCCTCCCCAAATGGTAAACAATTTGATTTTGTAACCCTCCCCCCCCCTCACGACGCCAAGGTGTATGGAGAAAGTACGGGTAATTGTAAAGTGCCCCTTGAGATGGAGAATGATGGTCCATGTACTGATGTACAGATGAAGGAAAATTGCTGAGCAAACTGTAAATTTCGTGATACTACTTTTGTTAGCCTGTTAACGGAAGATTTCCTGATCTGCTGATGGGCAGCATCGTTTGAAGAAGTGTAATTTTCCGCGTGTTACCAGGAATTTGTTTTTGGTTCTTGCGCCCCAATAGATGAACCTTTCTACGCCACTGGTGACAACATCGTCAAAGCTAGAGCAATCCTGGGCCAGCTATAAGTGCTATTATTGAGGGGCAAGGATAAACAACACTTGGATCCTGCATGAAGCGAACAGAGCTCTTAAAGTTCAATCCAGACATTTCATATTTAGCTAAATTTTACCTATCCCCCTCCTGATAACTCTATAAAGAATCCTCATGTCAGTGCACGAGATATTTTATGGCTATGCGATTGATGCAACCGTTATGATATAAACGTAACTTACAGTTACTCCACCTGGAAATGACAGGTAACTTTCGACACTGTTCAAAACTCCTGAAACAGGAAAAAAAAATGTTTAGCTATAACAAAGATATAGTTCAACAAAAACTATATTGCTGTATTTATAACACAGCTGATTTTCCCTTTGTTCCTTTTACTTACCTTCAATTTTCTGAAATATTTGTATAATAGTTGATATTTATCACATATTTTTCTATTTTTCTACAAAACAACGTCAAATGATTCGGGGTGTGGTGGCGGGGTGACGGTGACAACTTCCCTAAAAAACTACAAGATCTGTATTTTTAAATCAGTTAAATTCAACATCCAAACAGTGTAATACACTGCTATATATCTTGACAAAATGTTCTAAACATTTGACTGTTTGGAGTACGTCAGCAAATTTTGATCTTAATAACACATCATCGGAGTGAATATCAACAATATAAAAGATCCCACGTAAGCAAAGTCTGATTTTTTTTTTATCTACCTACTGTGGTGTAGCGGTTATCATACCTGTCTACAGACCACGAGGCCCCGGGCTCAATCCTGGGGTGGGTAGACACGCCAGTGCACCACAACTGGTTATCAAAGGCCGTGGACATTGACTTGGTTGTCGATGTTATGTCTATCCGTACGTCGTACCTGTGTTCTCGTCCGGGTCGTATTAAGCGTTTCGTGATAGCATTTGTACTCTTATAACCGAATACGCAGGCGACGACCCCGTCATTGTAATTGTGTGTTCAATTCTCTCTCTCTCTCTAAGTCTGATTTTAAGTTTGAAATGATAAACAAATCTGTATGATTTTACAAACATCCAATAGCTTTCTCGATCAACCGTGCATGTACTTATTTTCTTTTGACAGACTGCAAAAGTTAATGATGTTACCTCAAAAGTGGTTTAGTCGGACTTGGATGCTTTAGGGGCCGTGCCATGAAATAACTGGAGAAGGCCCAGGGATGCTAAAGCATCAGAGGTATGAGCATTTTCCCATTCGAGGAGGGGTCTTCGGAGGCTCGGAGCACGGAACTCTTTAGCCATTCGCACAATGGCCCCACGTGACAGAGGCAAAACGTTGGAATAATCCGCATGGTGATCTAACATTATTCAAATTATTGTGTACCAAAGCATACCAGGAAGACGAGCTGACGAAGGGCAATTCTAAGTTTGCTTGTTTGGAGTAATTGTCCGTTTTTTTAGGCTTAACACAAGTTAAAGAGCGACCAGCATTTAAATTATGTTTGCAATGATTTGCATTTTCATTTCCTAATTTCTACAGGAAATGTTAAGCCTTCATACATGATGAAATTTTGTGAAATGTCCGTTAACTGCTTAATAGTTGTAATTTATAGCAGTCCAGTCAGAACCGTAACACCAATCATCAGATAATTGAGGCTCCACAGTGGTGCCATTCCACTGCACCCTGAAACAGACAGACAGAGATTTTCTCAATTTTAAAATAAAGGTACACGAGGTTTTGTAAACGAATGACATACCTGGGAATTTGTTCTTGGTAAACATGACACCAATGTCAGCAGGAATGCTGTCAAAACCACACGCTTGGATGATGTACACACCTGCGTCCTTTGCTTTCTGTCCATATTCCAGTCTCATTCGTTCAATCCACTATATGGAAAGAATCAAAATGATTTAATAAAAACTCACTCTCAATTCTACTGAGGAGGTATATAAATTAGCGGGCAAAAAGACTGATTTTTAGAATAATTAGGATTGAAAATGAAGTCTAAATTATTAGGTGATCCAAACATGTTGCTAACATTATTTACACAATTAGTTGCAGGGGAAAGGAGAAAATTAACCCACGCGGAAATTTTCTAAAAACGAAAAAAATGTTAAATAATTAATTTCGATTTCGGACTTTGAACAGTTGTATGTTCCTTTTTGTTCCTAAATTGCTAACGATCGGTGTTTTCCTTCATCGGATATTTTAGTAGATGCAAGGTCATGAAATAAAAAATGGATTGTGTTTCCCCTTCCCCGTAGAAAAGTCTATAGCCTACCTCCCTGCTCGATGTGGGACATGACGATGTTGGCAAATGTTTTTTTAAGAATTCCAAAATGAAATATTCATAAATGGTATATAAGTTTATTTAAAAATAAGTTGAGGTCTTTATTATCTCAATAAGTTACAATGGTACAATGGATAAAGGGGCCATCGTGAATTGAGTGCAGATAATGCAAGTTTTGGGTGGGAAATTTCCCCCTAGTTCACATATTGAAAATGAAGTCATAATCATATGTTGCTCTACTACACATTATATCCTAATAGCGCTGTTACTGAGGTTTTCACACAAGGTTTAATAGGTTTATAAACAAAATACAAATATATCAGAGGCTTTGTAATGTAACAGCCTGTCTTCTGCGCAAATGCACCTACGTGATGGCTTCTAACTAAAATCTGCTATGTGGTTGAGGTAAACACACAAGAGGGAACAGAGGATAGGGCCTATCAGATCACCGGAAGAGGTCACTTTTATGTCACTGAAAGTTACTCACCGCTCAATATACGAGGGAAAACATTACGTTTCATTGAAAGGGTTCTTGTTCTTAGACCTATTTGTTAAGTCTTCTGAGAGAAACGTATTTGATGTATTCCTTTTGAATCAGTTATTCAACACGATCACCAGTTCAGTTTCCCATCAAAAGATGATAGTTTGAAAAAATCAAATCTTAAATCTGGAGAACCATTACTAATTAAGCACTTAATTTTGATTTTATGATTGTTCTTTATAATGAGATGTTTGGCACTGCGACCTATGGTAAACACGGCATGCATGGTGTCCTAACAGGATACTTGTTTGCTGCATATAAGAATAAAAACCCTGGCATGCCTGGTATATATTTGACTCCGTTTATAAGTTCTAAATAAGTTTTGCTCCGTTTATTACAGTCTGGATTAATTCTCGAGCAAGTCAGCGCCTCGCTTTGATCACCAAACATCCTTCTCCCTTCACCTGAAAAGCTTGGCTTCATGCCGTGAGGGAAAATTGCTGGGAATTTGATATTCAAATACGACACCAAGATGAGTGAATGAACAAGAAAAGTGAACGACTAATGCAACTTCCTTGTCTATATCAATAATTCTATAACATGGCTAAATACTGTGATAATAAAATGTTGGAAGATGAAAGGATACTCAAAAACAGCATGAATGAATGGCAAAGACGGTCATTCGAAAGTGAGTCGTGAATTATCTGTTGATTTGCGTAAAGGTAAACAATAGTAAAAAGCTATACCTGCATTTCTCCAGTTATGTCTATGTGGTGACATTTGTTGTTTATACATGCCTTAATCACAGGTTCGCCATAGAAGTGGTACTAAAAAAGGAAAGTGTAAATTGGAAATAGGAAAATTGGAATTAAAACACTTAATGTATTGAACATCATTTATAATCTTGTCCAAAATGATTAGGAAATAATCCACAAAAGATGCATATATTGCCAGTACAACAAAGAAAATCAATAGAAAACGAAGTGGATAGGTTATAATTCAATTCAACATTCCAGTAATGGCAAGCCCTTTCTATAAACACTTACCGGTCCGACCAGGTTGAGAATAAGTTTTGCTTGCTGGCACATCGCTGCCAGAGATGCATCATCTTTTACATCTGCACGGAGGATAGTTATTTTACTGAGATCCTTGCCTGTGATGGAAAGCAACAAAATAAATAGGAAGAAGTGGAATCGAGTATTAATCCCATTCAAGTACTGGATTCCCAAGTACTGGTAATTTTATGGATATAAGGTACTTGACACAAGTTTCCTATTTCTGAGTTCCATTTTTCTTGCATTAAATACTATACTCCATGTTATTCAGCAACCCTTCATAATCTTATCTTTATCCTTGTATCTTCCCATATATCTCATGCGTTATCATTTGTCCCATATTCCTACACCTACTCCACAGAATGTCCATATACTTACTGAATTACTTGGGAAGAGGTGGGGGTGGAAAGGGGGAGGGGGAATATGTAACTCTGTTTGAAAACATACGAACTAATTAAAAAACTACTAAGCTGCTAAATGAGCATTATGAATTATTGCAAATAATGTTCCTTTGTAAAGACGGAATTATTTTTGACAGTTTGAAGCAAATTCTCATAGGCCTATTTATTAATGATATGTTCACGACCGTGAGCAATGCTAGGGTGTATGTATTTAGAAGTAGATTTATCTTGTAACTGAAAGAGAAGGCACTCTTAAGAAAGTAAATACACAAGTTTTTGGCCGTTTGGAAACTAATGAAGCTATAAAAGACTGTTATTAGGCTAGCATGCCAGAGTTATGATATTCCTATCATATAGTAAGTGCCTTGAAACAGATTTGGAAACTTTATGGCTTGCAACTATTGGGTGTGTTAACAGAACAGAGTCTAACGAGGCAACTACGATCCAAACTCTGAATATTTTGTGGAAAATATTGTAAACTATAGTGAGAAAAGTTTATTTTCCATAAAATACTAAAGGTCAGTTATCGTCTTTAACTTAAAGGTGAATAGATTTCAATTTGATATTTTGATTGGTCGAAATTCATTGGTCCAACGTGCACTTATACTAATAGGCCAATCAGCAATACTTTGAAATAAAATGTACGCCACCACATTTAGCATAGCATAGCATAGCATAGCATATCAAGGTTTAACGTCCCGAAAGCATCCACTGCTGGACACTATGTCAAGACGGCCACGGTCTTTGATAACCAGTTGTAAACTCACTGGTTGCAGACCCACCGGGATTCAAACCTGCGACACGTGCGGGTGAGAGGACAAAGCACTAACCACTACATTACACCACGGAGGTCTATTTAATTGTGTTTTGACGCTTTAATATGAAATTACCTATTAAGAAATTTAAGATTAGATTTTAATCACGACAGATAGTCTTTAAGAAAAATGAGTATGTGACATCAGCATCTGTGTCGGTGTGTGTGTGGGGAGGGGGGGCGTATGATGAAGGGGAGTGGTACAATATTGACTTTTGTTTATCTTAATGTCCACAAATTGGGGTCCAAGGATCTTGATAAAGTTATTTATGAAAATCCACTTCTCCAGCACGGTGGGTGTGTGACGTTACTCTTTTTCAGTGCATGTGTGACGTTGCTCTTTTTAATGGATACAATGAGTCACGTCATTCTTCTTCAGTGTAAAAGTCATTTTTAAATGAATAGATATTGAAATATAGTTTCCCCGTAAATCTAGTTGATCTTTCTGCCCTCCATCAATATACGTTAGCCACATTAAGAAAATGAATGTGCACTGTAAGTCATTAGCGTAGATATCATTTGAAAATTGGAGAGGTGGATCAAAAGTGAATTTCATGTCAATGTCTAAAAAGTGGGGTCCACGGGATTTTGATAACGTTATTTTTGATATTTGGGGTTATAATCTTCCCACTATTCCGTCACGTGGATACGCCACTGTCAGACTGGGCAGTGACGTCATGTACTCTTTTTCGGTGCGATCAATGTGTAACGTCATTTTTCTTCAGTGCAGAAGCTTCATTGATTGGATTAACTTTTAAATGGAAATATATTGAAAATGATTCTTCGCTAGTATCTGAAATCTTTTTTGCCCTTCACACGTAAGCCATTATGTCTTACCGTGTGAAAATAACCCTTAATGTTAAGGGTGTTGTGTGACCTACAATCAACAAGGTAGCTATTTAGGGAATGAAATGCAAATAACATGAGAATAAGATAGCTTGATATCAGAGGACTGATCAAAGGTGCACCTGATAAGAAGTACCGCCATTGCCCACACTGGGCATGCTCAGATATCCACCATGTTTGTCTGTTAACTTATCGGTTTATCAAAAGGTTAATATCAAATAAAAACTAATATAGGATAGTGCATACATCCAAAGCTCGTGATTGTCTTTCTTCCCTTAAATGGCAAATGGGTGTATCAGACTGAAACCAACTATACACTGTTCACCTTTTCCATTATCTTGCCTTAGCCACGGCCTGGTCAGAGAATCAAGATTTGAGGGGTTACAATGTAGTGGGATTTGTGGGACTGATTGATTATAACTTTTATTGATTATAATACGTTTCAACATGCATAAAAGTGCCAAAATAAAGGGAGAAGCCTTCACCTACTTTTCTTCTGTACTGAACTTTTCACATTCAGATACAAATATTCTTGT
>JAIGNY010000432.1:1377500-1475000 GCA_020152595.1 Chiridota heheva | reverse complement strand
CATTGAAAAAATGTTAGGGGGACGGAGGGGGCCATGGCCCCACCTTACCCGCCAAAAAATTCCCGAAAATGAAATAAATTGAAGAAAATTTCCCAAAGTGGAGCAAATTTTTATAAATTTAGGCGATATTCAACGCACCTTAGGCTCCCATTCATTTTTTGCACTTAATTTCCCGAATATGTACTTTATATATTGTATTAAACATCCCGCTTGAACATTTTATTTACGAATCCCTCCCCCCCTCTCCCTTCCCCCACCCCGACCACCACTGAATACGCCAATGATCAGATCATTAAGGAACGTGTCAAGCATTTGTTTTCTTGGGACGACATTCTTTAAGAAATATTGTTGATTTTGATTAAAGGATAGTTTAGTGGTCAAGCAAGTCTATCTAATTCTCGGTTGGCGTTCATGTCCTCTTGAAGGATTTTTGCCGACTTAACCGTTTCAGATTCAGAAAGACGACTTCAAAAGAAACAAATTAGTGACGAAAGCATTTAAAAGTAAGATGAGGTACCACTCCTTGTCTGATGGCCTGACGTAATATCTATTTTCGTCGCTGCTGTAATTTCCTAAACAACAGCACCGTACGCGTATAGCCTGCCAATTGTTTACAAAATTCAACCACTTATATTTTGCGGACAGAGGACTGCACTTTTTAGCGGCTACCTAGACTTGTACTTGCACTTGAAGTGGATGGATTTAGCTGATTTGGTTAGATTAATTCTCCATTAAATTTAATCTGTATCTAACTGAAGTTTGACAGTTTATGTTTTAATTTCCTAATTTTTGACTCAACAAGTAACCTATTATTGAGCTAAAACAGTCATATTCCCGCACGAACATTTAATTTCTAACGTTAGGCTACCAAGTACTGCATTCGTTGGATAGTAACGCTAGGATCTACCTAATCGGTCAGTCTGTAACTACGTAGCCTAAGTGTGCTTTGATTTGGGTATGATAACTCGTAGAATCGATCAAACTAACGTTAGGCTGTACATGATGCTAGAACAGTGACCGAAGCAGAGACATAGGGAACAGGAAGCGTGGTACACGAAGTGTAGAACAAATTTTGAATCACTCCACGCACCCCCTCTCCTTCACTCTGATTTAGAGTATGAACGATTAGCCTACATACATAATTCATTTACACTTAGGCCCGCAGGTATTCCTAGCGTTATGGCAAGCTAAAAGAAAAAAGCTAACATAAAACGAATAAAAGAAGACCTGACCAAATTTAAACTGCAATATTATACTCAATTCAATAACTCCATTGATGTTGATGAAAAATGGAATTTTTTTAAACAAGAAATTAAATTGATTATTGATAAAAACACGCCTCACAAATTCACCTCAACTAAACTAAATCTGCCCTGGTTTACCCGTATCCAATGCCGTCTCTGCAGGAAAAAACATAATTTGTTTAAAAAGCTAAGACTAATCAACAAGCCAATGACTGGACTACCTATAAAAGCTTTAGAAAGGCTGTCCATAAAAACCTCAAAGAAGCTAGAAACACCTTCATCTGTGATAAACTTAAAAACTTACTTAACGAAAACCCAAAGGCATTCTGGTCCTATATCAAAAGATTAAGAAGTAACTCTGTAGGTGTGTCTGATCTACTAAATAACGGTAAACTCTGCAGTGACAGTAAAACTAAAGCTAACATTCTAAATGACCAGTTTTTCAGTGTTTTCACAGAAGAAAACACCTCCCAAATCCCTGTAACTAAACCATTTACCAACAGCAAAATAAACCAACTTATAATTACCCCAGAAGGTGTCAAAAAGCAACTGCATAACCTAGACCCCAACAAAGCCTCAGGTCCTGACCAAATACCACCATGGTTTCTAAAAGCACATGTTGATGACCTCTATGAAATTCTAACTGATCTCTTTCAAACCTCTGTCGATAATGGTACTATCCCTAACAAGTGGAAAGAAGCAAACATATGTAGCGTTTTTAAAAAAGGTGATAAACGAAACCCAGCTAATTATAGACCTATTTCCCTCACCTGCGTTTGTAGTAAAATCCTTGAGCATATAATCCACTCACATGTGATGAAATTCCTTGATGAGCATAATATCTTAACTGATTTACAACATGGCTTCCGTGCAAAAAGATCGACTGAAACACAACTCCTTTTAACAATAAATGATACCTCTAAACAAATTGACCAAAACAGTAACGTCTCTATGGCTATTCTTGACTTCTCAAAAGCCTTTGATAAAGTCCCCCACCAGTGCCTGTTATCCAAACTTTCCGCCTATGGCATTGATGGAAATCTTCTGGCCTGGTTTGCATCATTCCTCAACAACCGCATCCAGCGTGTTGTTTGCGATGGTGAAATCTCTGATTCTAAACAGGTTTTATCCGGTGTACCACAAGGTACTGTCTTGGGTCCATTACTTTTCCTCTTAAATGTAAATGACATCCCTGATAATATAAACAGCACAGTCAGACTGTTTGCTGATGACTGCCTTGTGTACAGAACAATTGATAACCCCTCTGACCAACAAATCCTCCAAGATGATCTTAACAAACTTGAACAATGGCAAAACAAATGGCAAATGAATTTCAACCGCTCTAAATGCTACATCTTGTCAATTTCCTCTAAGAAATGCTTTAAATCACCTGTTTATACCTTATGCAACCAGCCACTAAAACATGTCAACTCCCACCCATACCTAGGTGTTGAAATTGATAATAAACTTAGATGGGATAAACATACACATAACATAACCAAGAAAGCTAACTCTATACTTGGCCTATTAAAACGTAACCTCTCAAACTGTCCCACCGACGTTAAATCCACTGCTTATAAAGCTCTAGTCAGGCAAGTACTTGAGTACGCATCTGCAGTCTGGGACCCCCATCACCAGTGCGATGTGGATAAACTTGAATCTATTCAAAGAAGAGCAGCCAGGTTCTGTATGGCAGACTACTCTTATAAATCTAGTGTAAAAAACATGCTTTATAAATTAGATTGGCCCCTGCTTAAAACAAGAAGATACAACACCCGCCTACCTATGCTATATAAAATCAATAACAATCTTGTCGCCATCAATAAAGATGAACTTATCCCCACCGTCAGAACTAATACAAGAAATAATCATGACCTTAATTTCCAGGTTCCCTATGCTAAAAAGAATGTATATAAACACTCTTTCTTCCCTCACACACTAAAGGATTAGAATGCTTTACCGTCAGACATTGTTCATGCACTAAGTCTCAACTGTTTCAAAGCTAAACTTACTAACACCTGTATTGCTAACTAGTTTTTTAAAATTATTTTTTACTCATACTTTTTACGCTCGGTTGGCGTTCATGTCCTCTTAAAGGATTTTTGCCGACTTAACAGATTCAGATTCAGAACCTATATACTTAATACATATATGTAAAAAGGTAGGTCACTTTCTAATGCAACTTTCGAACTGTTTATGAAAATTCCTCTTTTTGACCACTCGCGAATCTTAATTACATTTTTTGACTTAACTCACATTTGCTGGAGACTCCCTTCGTTTATAAGCCGCAGTATTTGTTCTTTTTTCTGATGAGATGTACAAACGATGGATTTTCTACTGACATTACAGTCATGACAGTGTAAATGCCCAATTTGCAGCAAATTGTTGGGCTTTCACACTGTCATAATTGTAATGTTGGTAGAAAATCTAATACATTGTTTGTGCATCTCATCAGAAAAAAAGAACAAATACTGTGGCTTATAAACGAAGAAGGAAGTCTCCAGCAAATGTGACTTGAATCAAAAAATGTAATAAAGATTCGCAAAAGTGGTCAAAAAAGGAATTTTCATTACGATCGAAAGTCAGGTTAGAAAGTGACCTACCTTTTTATATATATGTATTAAGTATATAGGTTGCCATAATGCTAGTAACACCTGTGCTTAGGCCCTAAGCAAAGTCAATGGGCTTCAACATGTTTTCAAAAAATTTGCTCAGAAATTTTGGGCAAATTGATTTTTGGTTGAAGACTTCCATACTTTAATTTCAAAATCAGCACACTGAAACTTGAATGTATTTTACACTTTGTGAATATTGTAATAACTTGATTGTGCTATCCTAAATAGATACATGTTTTTTGTTCAAAAATAAAGTTTTAACACATTTTTTGCGAGCGTCTTCACAAAAATTGTAACACGCACGTTAGCATTATTTTTAATCAATAAGAAGCTAGGACGCGTGCGTAAAGAAATTATTGACATATTTTGAGTGCGCATCTGCATTCCTATGCAGCCTTGAGCATATGAACACATCGTTGTCCATCTAATGTGCATGTTTAATATGTACGACGCATACAATTTGTATGTATTGATATTAACAAAAGAACAAGGGTGCTGACGTAGTCAAATTCTAACAATTATAATAGTGTGCAACAACGCAATTTTGCATCTTATAACAAATGTGCAAGGTGATTTTCTTTGTATCTGCACCCGTTTTGGCCCCTCCCTTTTTCAAGCTGTACGCGCCTGTTTGCAACATTAGTTGCAACACTATATCTTGATCAAAAGTTGACTGAGACACTTATTCACGCATTTGTATCATCCAGACTTGATTGTTGCAACAGTATCTTATTTGGACTTCCTTCTCAACAAATTTCAAAGCTTCAGTGCATTCAAAACACTGCTGCCAGATTAGTTACTCTCACAAGTAAGAAATCTCACATTAAACCCATCCTCCACCAACTTCATTGGCTTCCTATATGTGAAAGATTAAACTACAAGCTTCTCACCCTATTTCCAACTTACTCACCTTACAATTACCAACTCGCTCACTCAGATCTAACAGTGCTATTCTCCTAAAGTCGCCAAAAATTAACACCAAGACTTATGGTGAACGATCTTTTCTGTCTGCAGCCCCCAAACTCTGGAACATTCTCCCAATCTACATCAGAAATGCCCGTACTTTAGATGTTTTTAAGAGTGTATTGAAAACACACCTTTTCATGAGTTACCCTCATTGGACCTTGTAACTTTATCCTGCTTGTACCATTTTAAGTTTGGTTTTTTGTTCTCTTACTGTTTGTATCTTAAGGTTTTCTCATGTTATATTTGTTTATGTAAAGCGCATTGAGACTGTTTGGTATAATGCGCTATATAAAAATGTATTATTATTATTATTATTATTATTATTATTATTATTATTATTATTATTATTATTATCCTGTGCACAAGACCCGGAATTTCTTCCAAAGATCTGCCCATTTTTAACTGTTTATACAAAGAATTCAGGAAATAAGTTTCTTCGGTTTAAGTTCGTATGGTTACATTAGGCAAAAGTTAAGGGCGTCGGAGTTAATTTTTATGTTCTTTTGTGACCACTGTGTAGGAGAGGTTATGTATTAGCGATTGTGTCTACTAGTCCTGAGACAGGATTTCACAAACTTGGTTGCATTAATCCTTTCCTTCCAGTTGGGAAGTAAAAATAAAATTATTACAAAACAATTGTCAGATTAAAAGGGAAATTTTGGTTAAATCATTGGAAATTTTGGTAAATTTTAGCATTATTTTCGAATATATAACAATTGGCAAAAAAAATGATGAAAATTGGCGAAAGTTTTTCAAAACTGGCCAAAATTCTCAGAAAATCAAAGAAAATTGCCCCAAAGTAAAGGAAATTTCTCAAAACTAGAAAATTGAAGGAGATTACTAGTGCAATTTTTCTGATTATAGTATAAATATAAGCTGGAAAGTCTTGGGGTTTTTGCCTGTAAAGGAGACTCTTCTTATACCCCTGGACCCAAGTTCTCTGCAAGTAACATCATTTTTGCTGAATAGTATTAAATTGGGGAGTTAAATAGTCTTTAAATTTCATAAAGTGTTGGTTTAATTTATAAGATATGGGTGATCAAAATTTCAGATCATGCAGATATATGCAAAATTTGTGATGTACATGTAGTGTGTTGTTAGATTAAAGACAGCCCAGATGTAAGTGATTAAAAAAATCCACCCCATAAGCCAATTATTGAATTGGGATTTGAGGGAGTCATCAGGGTAAACTGCTTTTTTGTATCCTTTGTAGCAGAGGACGAAAACTGTAATATCCTGGATTAATTGAAGGTCCCTGCATGATGACATAACAATGATATCTTTGATATTTATTTTTGAAATGTTTGTACATCTTTGAAATACAGTATTTCTCACATTTCTAGGCTTCCCTATTAAAGGGAAAAAAGTATTACAAGTCTGCAAAAATAATATTTTGTATCCAATGAAAATAAATTTCATTAAATTTCACTTAAATAACTGACAGTTATTCAAAGAATGATGTCTTTTCCCCCCAAGCATTGTGATACCAATCATTTATGCATAGAAAAATGTAAGAAAGCCAATATCCTACTTTCTGATTGTGTTTCTTGTCTTTTACCAGGGGCTGACTCTGGCATGGGTCAGAGTACATATTATTCATACACAGCAAATGTTTCCATTTGTTGTTATAATTTCCCTCCCTTTCAGTACCATACACTTTTGCATCCAGTGGCCCCACACTTTACTGTGCTTTCTGTTGTCTTTGTTTATGTATGAAAATATATAAAAGCCCTACCCTATAAATCAAGAAGTGTAATTATAGGAATGCTTTTGATGCAATGTACAATGAGATCAAAGCACTTCCTGAGATGCCTGACACTCTGCTACAGTAGTTCATAGTATAACATTCCCTTTCTTGCTTTGTTTAGAATGCTTCATCGTTAGAATGGATTTTGGCTGCGGTTTTGTGTATCTGAGTGGCGACGAAAATGATACGGAAGAAGAAGAAATATGCAGTTTGGCTGCTCCCTTACAGAGGGCCATTCTAGATCTGGGGGAGGAAAATGATCCAGGCCAGGTTTGTAGTTTTATCAGGTTTGTAACAATCATGGTGACCCAACACCAGACACATAGCTGGATTAAAGCCACTGAAAGTGTGTGTGTGTGTGTGTGTGTGTAGTGGGGTGTTGGTAGGGGAAAAGTCAAAAGTGAGATTGGGGAAGCAAAATTACACTAATATGTAAATTATATAGATTCAGAAAAAAGTGTGGGGTGGGGGAACCCCAAATCCGCTTTGACCAGACATAGTCTGGTTGATTAGGAGTATGAGATAATTATAGCAATTTCCAGATAGCACATTGTATAACAGCCTAAATCGGGTAGGGTTGTTAGGGGGAAAAGTGAGAGGGGGGAAGCAAAATTACACTAACATGTAAATTATATAGATTTAGAAAAAAAGTGGGGGGGGGGGGGCTCCCCACAAATCCCGCCTTTGACCAGACATATAGTCTGGTTGATTAAGAGTATGAGTTAATTATAGCAATTTCCAGATAGCGCATTGTATAACAGCCTAAATCTGAAGCCTGTACTATTGTCCTGCTTTGATCCCTTATGCTGAACATGAAACTAGAGGGCAGCAAGTCT
Organism: Chiridota heheva; assembly: GCA_020152595.1. NCBI lineage: Eukaryota > Metazoa > Echinodermata > Holothuroidea > Apodida > Chiridotidae > Chiridota > Chiridota heheva. The sequence continues at coordinate 1,467,592 of JAIGNY010000432.1, read as the reverse complement.
GGTATGACTTGACAGGGGATCCAACTCATGACCTGGTTGGGAAGCAAATGCTTCAAGTGAGCTAGCCAGTCAGTAATAAGATGATGCGTTCTTATATGGAAGCCAGTTAATCTGCTATTGATTTGAATCAATCTTTGAGCCAAACTCAGCTGTCAATAAACAATATCTTCCACATGGAGAGTGGAAAAAACCTGCAGCTTTGTTTTATTATGCAAACATTTTGCTTGCAGAGAATTTAGTCAAAAGTGTGGTACAGTATTTCAGGCTTGAGCTATCATTTCACTTACCTGTATAGATGGTAACATACAGTTAAGCAATATTGAATGAAAGCATGCAATGGCAGGAGCATGATGTGAGTCTGCCGCTTTTCTGAATAATATAACAATGATACTCACTTCTTATATATCGCTTTATCAAGCAAGTATATGCATGCTCAAAGCACTTTACAACTTTCCGAGGAGACAGCCAGCAAATGCGCACAAGCCTGCACTAAATGGTTGTAATACTTTTATTTTGATCCTGTAGGGGAAAACCTGTCTGCTGGACATCTTAGATACAGCAGGCCAAGAGGAGTACTCGTCTATGAGAGAGAGGGTAAGTTCGTCACTTATGAATATTCAGTGATTCAGGCATAAAACACTTTTCGACTGATTGACCTTTTAGATTCTAAACATGGTCTATAGGGTCATAAGAGATCTTGAACAATGCCATATCAAGTTAAGAGGGGAGGGTGGGGGCTTGTTGTATGTTACGGGTGTGTTGGAGCCAAGTGGTTGCTGATATGGCCCATTTTGAGTGAAATTGAAAGGCATTACTACCCTGCCAAGCAGCATGAAAATAGTACATGTCCCTAAATATGTAAAGTCATGATTATTTGTATTGTCTTTTCATCAAAGTCATGTCTTGGATGTAGTCTTAGCCTGATTTGAGGACCTACTGTACGTGAACAAAATAAGGAATAATGTTTGTAACATGTAGCATATTTATTTAAAATATTTATTAAGAATGCATAACATAACTTTTTCCTTCCTTAGTATATGCGAGAGGGTCAGGCATTCATAATAGTGTATTCCATCTGTGACAAAAGGAGCTTTGAAGTAGCTATGGACTTGTACACGTTGGCCAAAAGAATCAATGAGTGTGGCAACTCCAAGCTGCCTGTGGTGAGACCCGATTCATACATCTATCCATTCACAATGTTCATATCATTATTATAATAGGGGCACATTTTTTATACGATGACTAGTTCTCCTCGGAGTTAAAAGAATTGAAATGTCCATCTTGTAAGAAAGAGAGAAACAACAAAATGAAGAAACAACCTGATCATCTTATTTCATTTAGGAAATATTGCATTTAAAAGATGTTACAAGTTTTTTGTAAACTACTGTTTTTAGAATATCTACCATACAAAAGTGACACACTTACTTTCATTTGAATTACCTATGTATTGATGAAAAGGACCAAAACTATTGTTGTTAATTTGGCAAAAAAAGTTCAACATTTCTTTGGACAGTAAAGTATATAGCAAATACTAGGTGTTTTTGGTTGGCATGGCATAATGCGAAGCATAATGCGAAGCATAATGCGAACCTATGTAATGGCGATTTCGTCCGTCCTGCTGTCCGCCTGTTCACAGTTTTTCCTGAGATTTTCTCAGAAATGTTAAAGTTTTTTGAGAAATCCTCAGAAGATGTTGAAGTTTCTTCATAGACCCTCAGAAAAAGTTAAAAGTTTGTTTAGATATCCTTATGGCAGGTTAGAATTTCCTTCCAAAATGTCAAAGTTTTTCAGAGACACTTAAGACAGGATTAGTTTCCTTAAAAAGTCTACAAAACATTTGATATTTCCTTAGAAGATAACTGTAAAATAATAGGATTTTCCAATATTCTTCAGAGATCCTCAGGCATCTCTCTTGTAGCACTGGAGATTTAAAATCCTTAAAATTCTTCAAAGTATTTAGGCACCAACAGTTGTATCAGGCATGATTATTAAACTCCGCCTTTATTGTGGTCATTTGCTTAAAGATGCTACAGTTTATGAACTGACCAGACCTTTTTATTTAGTATGCTCGGTCAGGGAGTGTGACAGGATGTGACTGCATATGGACATAGGGAGGGATGCCATGTGGGACATGGATAGGGGCCATGTGGGACATGATATAATTTATACCATGAGGTATTTAATATGCTCGGTCAGGGAGTTCGACAGGATGTGACTGCATATGGACATAGGGAGGGATGCCATGTGGGACATGGATAGGGGCCATGTGGGACATGATATAATTCATACCATGTGGTATACACCAAGGGCTATATCAGGCATAATTATTTGACTCTGCCTTTTTTTTTCTTATTCAACAACTTATTTGCATATTAGTTATTATATGAACTGACACTTTCATACATATATGCTCAATCAGGGACTGTGATAGCTAGGATGAGACTTTTTATGGAGCCTATAGGACATCATGTGGGACATGGGGTGGGACGCCATGTGGAACAGGGTGGGATGCCATGTTGGATATATGGTGGAATGCCATGCAGGACATAGGGTGGAATGCCATGGGATGGAATGTCATGTGGGACATGAAATGGGATGTCATGTGGGACATGGGGTCCTACTCCATTTCAACAATTCATTTGCATATAAGTTATTATATGAGCTGACACTTTCATACATAGTATGCTCAATTAGGGACTGATAGCTAGGATGAGACTTCTTATGGAGCCTATGGGATGTCATGTGGGACATGGGGTGGGATGTCATGTGGAACACGGGGTGGGATGTTATGTGGGACATGGGGTGGGATGCCATGTGGGACATGGGGTTGGATGCCATGTGGAACAGGGTGGGATGCCATGTGGAACAGGGTGGAATGCCATGTGGGACATGGTGGGATGCCACGAGTAACACAGAGTGTGACATAGGTTGGGATGACATGTGTGACATAGGGTAGGTTGCCATGTGTGACATAGGGTAGGAGGCTATGTGGGACATACGGTAGGAGGCCATGGGGACATTAAATATGATGCCATGTGGGACATAAAGTTGGATGTCATTGGGACATTGGGAGGATACCATGTGGGACATAACGTGGGGTGCCATGTGGGACATCAGGTGAGAAGCCACTGATGCGGGACACAAGGAGGGATGCCATGTGGAACATAGGGAGGAATGCCATGTGGTCCATATGGTTGGATTAATGTGGGACATACATGTAGGGTGGGATCCATGTGGGACATAGGGTGGGATGCCATGTGGGTCATAGGGTGGGATGCCATGTGGGACATGGTGTAATGCCATGTAGGACATATGGTGGAATGCCATGTGAGACATACTGTATGGTGGAATGCCTTGTGGGAGATATGGTGGAATGCCATGTGGGACAAGGCATGGGATGGCATGTCATGTTGGACATGGGGTGAGATGTCATTTGGGACATGGGAGGATACCATGTGGGACATAAGGTGGGATGCCATGTGGGACATAAGGTGAGAAGCCACTGATGCGGAACACGGAGGGATGCCATGTGGGACATAGGGAGAAATGTCATGTGGTCCATATGGTTGGATTAATGTGGGACATACATGTAGGGTGGGATCCATGTGGGACATAGGGTGGGATGCCATGTGGGTCACAGGGAGGGATGCCATGTGGGACATAGGGAGGAATGTCATGTGGTTCATATGGTTGGATTAATGTGGGACATACATGTAGGGTGGGATCCATGTGGGACATAGGGTGGAATGCCATGTGGGTCATAGGATGCCATGTGGGACATATGATGGAATGCCACGTGGGATAAGGGATGGGATGGGATGTCATGTGGGACATTGGGGTGGGATGAGATGTCCTGTGGGACATAGGGATCATGTTAATTCCAGTCATTATACACAATTCTGTTAGAGCTTATATAATTTGAATATCTTCTGAACAGAATAAGATTGTTGAATTCTCTCTTCACCATGTTTATTGGCCTCTATTATATCAGATGGATACTTCTCCATGAAAATAATCCTTCAAGACCTGTTACCTTGCAGAGCCTGGCACTATTGAAATAATTAAGGTACCAGCTTATTTGTCTGCTGCTCAGAAATGACGTACAGTATTAATGGTTTCAACACAAGTCATTTGTCAAATGCAACTATTTTTGATGTAAAATGTATTGTATGAATTTTGTTGAAAAGTAAAAACATTTTTCACCAGTTAGAGACATTTGTTTAATGTAGAAAATATATTTTGGGAGTGTAATCATCCTGTGATATTTCCATTGTTCGCTAGAACATTTTTCTTATTAAAGGTAAACAAAATTTAAAAGAATTTGAGGGGCCTTTCTTTAAAATTGCAGGCCACATTACAGATAACAATGATGATAATAAGTAAACATATGAGCACCAAACTTCAGAATAAGTAATCTACTTCAAGGCGCTGTACAATATATAACTTACACAATATACAGGTAGTATACAAAATTACACAGAATATAAATTACAACATGTACATGTACAGATGAAAATAACACATCAGTTAAAACAAAATTAACAGAGATTAATGTTCTTTTGTTCATGTTTTGTAATACTTTGATGTGCAGGTACTTTGTGGGAACAAAGCTGATCTGGAGGATTCTCGCGTCATCAGCAAAGAAGAGGGAGCCAGAGCTGCATCAGAGAATGAGATGCTGTTTTATGAGACGTCTGCTAAGACAGGTCAGAATGTACAAGATGCCTTTGAGAGTCTTGTTCGAGCAACGCCTAGAAGTGGCATAGACTACAAGGTTTGTCAGCAGACAAACCTGCACATACCATATTTGAATTATTTAATGAAAAAACATTTAAAAATTCTGCCCAAGGTTCAGAAAAGAAGGTGCATTTTTCCATATTCCTGTTTGTCACTTAAAAATTATTCTTTTAAGGGATATGGACAGGTAGAGGTGATGTTAACTGCATTGATTTAAAATCATTTAAAACACATCAAAAAAGCTTTAAATGTCATCAAAATCAAATTAATTTTCAGGATACTATTCATACACTATATAGAAAGAGCATAAGTATCATATCACTTTACCCATCATCTGGGTGGGATAAAGCGGTAATGTTGTCATCATGTCCATTCAACCATTGATGCTACATTTTTCATGAATGAGTTTGCAAATGAATGACTTTAATCCACTTTTAAAGGTTGTAGGATCAAATTAAGAATTGAGGGGGAAGTTTAGTTGTATTGCTATAACTTGATACAATCTTTATTATTAATCTATGAGGGGTTAAGCTGTGGCCAGGGCTGGCGAGAGTCGGTGCGTGTGGGGTAGCTTGAACACACAGGCCTCTTTGATAAGTTAAAGTTGATTACACAGACAGTGAGATGGTTGACTGCTTTCTACAACATTTTCACAGGACTCCAGGCCTCCTAGGATCTCAGGCCTGGGTGAGGGGGAAGGGGGTGGAGTCAACACACACGTTAATTTTCCTTGCTGGTGGTACAAGCTGTGTCTCACAGAACGATAAGCATAAATACTTAAATAATTCGTTGAGACAAAAGCTAAATTATTTTAAATGGTGACAAACAATATTGGCCTGGTTTGTGTAAAACTACAATTATCTGACAGTTAAGTTTGAATATAATTTTTGTTGAAGAAAGGTATTTGATACATTGATTGAGGGGTAATTACAATAATTGTTTCCTCACTTAGGTTCCAGTTTTCTTTTACAGGTTGTAGTATTAGGGGATGGAGGAGTTGGAAAGTCTGCCATCACTGTTCGATTCACTCAAAATATTTTTGTGGAGAATTTTGACCCAACTATAGAGGATACTTATAGGAAGACCATCAAAGTGACAGGAATTCCAGATGAGGATGTTATTGAGAGGCAGGTGGTTGTGAAAAGTAAGTGTTCAGGAGTATTATTGCTAAAAGTATGGAGAGATAGAATGAATTTAAAATTTGAGGTTGAGGTTGCTTAAACATGATTTGTTTGTCTGATAAATTTCAAAGACATGGGATTAGAATATGAATGTACACAAATTGTTGTATGAATTCATTGTGCTAATAGTGTAGGATAGTTACAATCTTGGAAGTTGTTGGGATAAATCCCAGCTCCCCTCCATCAATGTTGTTATTTGCAATTTCCCTACTTTCTTGCAAAGCGCACAACGTAGGAGGGGGAATATGCCGCTGAACACTTCTGGCCACGATTGTAGCAATATATTGTTACCTGTGTCATTGGAAAAATTATTATCTTTTTCCTGCTTGTACTTCAATTGGCACTGTGATTTCAAGTAAAGTTTGGTTAGATAGTAGTTCATGGGATGAGACCAAATTGAGTAGAGTCTGAAGTAGAACGGAGTAGAGGAAGGGCAAGGATATATGGCAAGGATTTATTTGGAGGATATCTGTGTAAGTTTGTTTAGAGATTGCAGTAATTATTTGTTAAATACTGGAACCTTACAAATTCTGCCCTGAAAATAATTTATAAAATTAGTATTTAAATTAAAAGGTAATAATTCAATGAAGATCCTGTCTAAAAGACATGTACAAAATTTATCTTAAAAAAAAGTGCTTTAAAGGAACAACAATGGGAGAAGTTTTTAATGCCTCTTATTTAGTCACTGCAAAATAAGACAGGTGTTGGAGGAAGAAACTGGGAGAGTTGGACTGAAGATCAACTATAAGAAATGCAAAAGTATGAGGATAAAATAGCGAAAGGAATGCAAAGATCAAAGTAAGAAGTGAGGATGTAGAGGACTGTATACCGTGGAGCAACGCTAACTGCCAATGTAGGAGGAGCTAAGGACATTCACAACAGAATGGCCAAAGCCAGAGGAGCGTTCCTTACATTAAGTAAGGTATGGAGTTCTGCAAGCATTGGAAGAAAGGTGAAAATCAAGTTGTACAGGACATTGGTACTGCCTGTGCTATTACACGAATGAGAAACATGGAAGAAAGGTGAAAATCAAGTTGTACAGGACATTGGTACTGCCTGTGCTATTACACGAATGAGAAACATGGGAGTTGACAAAGGGAGATGAAAAGAAGCTGAACACTTTCCAGTTAAAATGTTTAAGGAAGATTTTGAAAATCAGATGGCAACAAATGGTGACGAATGAAGGAATAATAGAGATAGCAGAAATGCAAAGCGTAAGTGATGAAAGAAGACAAAGAAGATGGGAACTGGATTGGACAGGTTTAAAATGAAAAATAGATGATGATCGTGCCATAGCTTTGGGGTGGAAACCAGAAGGGCATAGAAATGTGGGAAAACCTAGGATGACATGGAGGAGAATGGTTGAGGAGGAGAATGGTAGAGCAGAGTGGAGATCGTGGACTAATGTAAGAAGGAGAGCAGATGCAAGAAGTGAATGTAGAGTTGATGTCCGGGTCTTATGGGCCTCCTGGCATGGAGAGAATTAAGTTAAGGTTAAGGTTTAGTCTGCAAATAGTAGTTATGATAGTCAAATAATGATTACCATCAGCTTAATAATGAAAAAAAAGGCAATTTTTGTAATTAATTATTTTCCCAGAAAAAGTGCAAAGAAAGTCTGTGAAAGATAAATTATTTGGTTGGAGGAATAAGAAAGATAAGCCAAAGACGCTTCCATCAGTCAGCAAAGAGTCATCAAGCAAGGTACAAGAAAGATCTAGTGTAGGGAAGGAAGGAGCTAATGGGAATGTGATCATGGTGTCGTTGGGTACGCTAGAGAATGAGCCAAACATTCTCACAGGAGATCCTGTGAGGTGCAAACAGTGCGATGCCGTTCTGTCTCACATCTCACACGTAGATTCATCCGCCGACATAGAAAACAGTAAAAGCTGGACATGGTATGTTCCTTTGTATTGATATTTAAAGAATTGGTGGTCAAGCCTTTCAGACTCCAAAGGAAACAAAATGGTGAAGAAAGCATTCATATTCTGTTAACCCTTAAATGCCCAGGGGGTCCAAAACGCGACTGCAATTTTTTGGAACATTTTTCAGAATTGATTTTCACAACTATTCTTTTGTTCTGTATTACTACAAGTTTAGTTTATATGAATGCTAATACAATAAACTTATTATCAATAAAAAAAAAGTGAAAATGAAGAAAATATTGACATAAATATGCAAATTTTAGGCAAAATTAAGGCCAATTTTTTTTAGCTTGTATTCTTTTTTATGAATAATGAAAATGAAGGATTTTTTTACATATTTAGATTGTTTGTGAAATTTCCTTTCCAATGATACCAGTCTAATTTCTTTTTTCTAAAGCAAAACATGCAAAAATAATGAAAATAAACAAAAAAATAATCACTGCTGTAATTACTCGCGAAAAACAAAGCCGCGCATCCAGCCCAGTATTCGAACCTGGGGCGTCTATGATGCAATCCCACACGTTACCGCTACATTACATTGCGTATGTCCTAGTGTGTGGATTTGTTTTTAACTTATATTATGGTGGTGAAAAAGGAGGGAGTAGTTGCTCTTATTAATTTCAATCAAAAGTATGTGGATTGGCCTTTATAACGGTATATTTTGTGTACGGCAGGTGTATTGCGATCAGAAACTACGATTTTTACCAAATTTTGGTCTCAAAAAGACTAAAAAATATGAAGATTTGCACAACTTTTGCCAAAAAAAGATATTGATCATAGGGGCAGTCAACATTTGACCCGAATTGGATGCATTGATGTCTTTGTAATTTCCTCACTGGTTTTAAAGCAAAAGTTAGGTCTGAAAGTATGGCAAGTAAGTCTTTGAAAAAAATTGTTTCGTTAAGTGTTGTGCATTTTTAAAATGTTCTTTATCTCAACCCATCTTTTTTTTTTAATCTTCAACATAACCCCCATTAAAAAGTTACATTTTCTGAAAGAACTGTTCGAGCTCTTTCAATTGATACCAGGATCACTGCTGTATTTGATGAAGTGAAATAATTTGTTAAAAAGTATATGTCCAGTCGGTCTTGAATATCTCTTTCATATAAGAAGAAGTTGCTTGACCATTTGAACTAATCATTAGAATATTTTGATGATGTCTCATGTCATGTGAAATAATAAAGTTGATTGAAAAAATGTGACCAATCAAACCTTTTCAATTTGTTTGCAGTGAGTTTTGTGAGACAGAGAATTCTGAATTGGATATTGCTGAAGAAGAGGTCAGTTTCTTTAATGAAAGTTAAAAATGAAATTAATGGGGGGGTGGGATTGAGAGATACGGGAGGTGAAGCATCTGTATATCCAGCTTCACTTGTTTAAAAATGTGATCATTATGTGATAAGTTATGGATTAATGTTGTTTATTTATAATACAAAGAGTCATTATATTATAACAAAATAATGATTGAAATTCAAAAAAGAAAGAAATTTGATGGAAATGTTTTGAATTACTTTGGTCTTTTCATCTAAAATATGTGCAAAAATTGTACCAAGTCAATAAGTCAATCCTTTACTTGGCACAAATGAAAGATGAAGTAGTGATATGTGTAATTTTGAACCTAACTTACATTTAATTGGATGTTGCTGATTTTGTTTTTTTTTGGGGATGGGGTAAGATTTCCTTATGGAGATAAATAAAAAACAACATATCATTTTCAAAAGATTAGCAACCCGGTTTGGGTCCATTATTTGCCGCTTGTAAAGGACAACATTCTAGTGCTGTTATTGTGATACAAGTAATTTTATACAGTACAAAGAGAAATCTGTTGTTATATTTGCCTTGACATTTGTTCAAATATTACAAGATAAATATGCATTTCTTTAACGAAAAAAAAATGACAATAATTGTGTTAGTCATGTGATCGAGTGTGTAATATTTGCTGGTGACTTCTTCAGATTCCCAAACAAAAACAAGTGGACTTTTTGATTGAAGCTGCTCCAGAGAAAACCGACACTGCTCTTGCAAAGACCAGTTCCAACACTCTCATCTATTGTATTGATGTGAGTGGATCCATGGGGGTAGAGGCTGAGGTACCAGAACTGCAAGGTATGCATATTCATATCTAAAACAATTTATCTTAAATCATCAAGTTGGTGGATCCATGGAATTAGTTTTGATAATGGTCTTATTTTGTACTTTCACTTTGTTGGTTTATTAAGAAAGAACAGCAAAGAGTATCTTCACCACTGACTTGGCAAAGTGTGAATAGAATGTGGGACTACTCCAAACTTACAGGTTTTATTCTTGCCATGGAAGGTACCATGTGTCCTTCGCTACCAACCTTACACATTTACATTATGTCTATTTCAGTTATTTTGATCTAGTTGAAGCTACCTGACACAAGTTGACCAATGCTGTTGAGGTACCAACCAATCATTGGACTGATATTTCAAAGATTATGCTTCTATTCCTGCCAATACTACTGTCTCTCTTTCGTGTTAGGAACATTGGACTCACGGGGTGCTAGTTCTATTCCTGCTGTGGATGCTACATTGTGTCCTTCAATGTTTAGAATGTCCGATTCCTATTTTAATATACCATTCCCTCTCTAGTCATGGGCAGAACACTATTTGCTCCCTTATACATAGCTGTAAATGCTGTGGAGTATCACAGACAGGTGTCCTGTGTGAAAGGAACCAATGTACTCTCATCTGCTTACACCAAGGGAAAAAAAACACCAGCCTTTTTTTAGTAGGGATTTTGTTACATTACTTTATATTTGAACTTGGGAATTGGTAAGATGATAATTCTGTGGGTGCTTGATTGATCTTATTTGGTTCGTACTGTATTTGTCTTCATTCTTCAGTCCTGAAGATTTGAGTGTATTTGTTTTCTTTCTTGACTAGCTGAATGGTACAACTTACGGACCAGGCGAGACACTCTGGTTGACCGTTTGCAGTGTATCAAGAAGGCTGTTGAAAGGTACTGTATCATGTTTAATAGGTCAAAGATAGATGTGTCTTTAGAGCGTGTTTGAAGCCATTAAGATTATTGATAGATCGGATGGATGCAGGGAGATTGTTCCTCAGGTTAAGAACAGCCTAAGAGGAACATTTCTCACTGTATGATGTTTTGATTCGTGGAACAGTCAGTTTGCTGTTTTGTTGGGTTCTCAGTGATTTGGTTAAAGAGATCATTTCCTTTATGTAGCTGGGTGCCAATCCATGAGGTGCCTTTAATGTTGGAAGAAGTGTTGTCTTTGTGATGTTGATGATTATAGAGCCCTATGTTATCCTCATTTGGGATCAATAAGAGACATGCTCATTGTGGGAAAGAGTGATTCTTTGCATTTGTGATAAGATGTTTTGTAGACATGGTGAAGGACTGTTGGAAGTGTACTTTTGTTATGTGTAATCAATGTAACCACAAAGTTTTGGAGTTCTCATCATCTCATCAGTCAGCTTGGTTTTTGCACCACAGTTTTTTAACTTTAATTATTTTAGAATAGTACAACTGGAGTGGGTGTATGTCACAATAGCTATTACACTATTCAGAGGATACATTTATCTGAAGAGCATGAAAATATCATTGCCTCAAAAAATCTGATCCTTCTTTTTAGCATATTTTCTGTACCTTTTTACTTCTTTTAACATTTCTATGGGGTAAAAAGGGTCGTACCTTGACTACCCCCATGTATTTCTTACTGGATGTTGCTGTCTCAATTTTTTTTCAGACAAATAGAGTACTATGAGATAGAGAACCCAAATATGAAGGTGGTGGTTATTGCTTTCGGTACATCAGTACAGGTGAAGGGTGCTCCGCAGGAGGACTTAGACCTGACACAGATAATGAACGATAAAGAGGCACTCTTAGAGAAAGGAAAAGCAATTAGTGAAAGCATGGAGTTTAGAACCTTGGAGCAAAATGGAAGGTTGGTTGCTTAATAGGATTAGTTCAGTATTGAACGAGGGCTTCAAAAGGGACAAAATGATGATAATAATGATAATAGTAATAATAATAATGTATACTTGATAAAGCACCGGTATTCGCCAAAAGGCGCTCATGGCGCTTTGCAAAAAACCAAGCCAGGTAAACAGTTCAAACTCATCCCAGGCTGGAATAAACATACAGCAGTACAACATTAACAGGAAAGGTTTTTGAAAAGGAATGTTTTTAAACCAGTTTTGAAACTGTCCAGGTAACTAGCGGATCTTACAGTTTGTGAGAGACCATGCCACACTTTGGCCGCTGCGACATAAAATGATCTTGATCCCCACTGGTTTATCGCGACTCTTTTCTGAAGCAGAACCTGAGACGATGAACGCAAGTTCTCACGTGCTGGAACATACAGGTTAACGAGTTCACACAGGTAAGATGGCGCAGAGCCATGTAAAATTTTGTAAACGAACAAGGCTACTTTAAATACAATACCCTGTTTAACTGGTAACCAGTGAAGTTTATACAAAACTGGTGTAATATGAGCAGAGGGCTTAGTGAAGGTTATTAGTCTTGTTGCAGTATTCTGAAATCTTTGAAGCCGGTTCAGCTGTGTTTTTGTGATGCCATACAACAGGGAATTTCCGATATTTATCTTTGAAGTAATATAGGCATGTACTAATATTTCAGCAGTCTCTTGGTTTAAACAACTGCGATTGCGACTTATATTCCGAATGGAAATGTAGGCAGCTTTGCAATTAGAGGTAATGTGATTGCTCATAGAAAGGGATGAATCCAGAGAAAATTCAAGGTTGCCGGCTTCCGTAGGTTGGGTTATGTAAGCATTAGCAATTCTTATATGTGGAATTTGTACTTTTGCTGTTCCCATGAACTCTGTTTTGTCGTCGTTTAGTTTTAGTTAGTTCTGTGCCATCCAGGATTTGATTTCATCAACGCACCTTTCCAGTTGCTTAATGGCGGAATCCACGTGATCCTGTCCCGGATCGACAGACACGTATATCTGAGTGTCATCAGCATATCGATGATAATTTAAGTTGTGATTGTGAATTAAATCGCCCAATGGAAGTGTGTAAATAGAAAAGGCGCTTGGTCCAATAACAGAGCCCTGGGGAACTCCATATTGTAGAGGAACTCTTTCTGAGGTCTAGATCTTGGTCATATATACAAATGAGGCTATATACATCTAGATCTTGGTCATATACACAAATGAGGCTGTATACAACTAAATCTCAGTCATATATACAAATGAGGCAATATACAACCAGATCCTGGTCATATATACAAATAAGGCTATATACAACTAGATCTTGGTCATATATACAAATAAGGCTATATACAACTAGATCTTGGTCATATATACAAATGAGGCTATATACAACTAGATCTTGGTCATATATACAAATAAGGCTATATACAACTAGATCTTGGTCATATATACAAATGAGGCTATATACAACTAGATCTTGGTCATATATACAAATGAGGCTATATACAACTAGATCTTGGTCATATATACACATGAGGCTATATACAACTAGATCTCAGTCATATATACAAATGAGGCTATATACAACTAGATCTTGGTCATATATACAAATGAGGCTATATACAAGTAGATCTTGGTCATATATACAAATGAGGCTATATACAACTAGATCTTGGTCATATATACAAATGAGGCTATATACAACTAGATCTTGGTCATATATACAAATAAGGCTATATGCAACTAAATCTTGGTCATATACAAATGAGGCTATATACAACTAGATCTTGGTCATATATACAAATGAGGCTATATACAACTAGATCTTGGTCATATATACAAATGAGGCTATATGCAACTAGATCTTGGTCATATATACAAATGAGGCTATATACAACTAGATCTTGGTCATATATACAAATAAGGCTATATACAACTAGATCTTGGTCATATATACAAATGAGGCTATATGCAACTAGATCTTGGTCATATATACAAATGAGGCTATATACAACTAGATCTTGGTCATATATACAAATGAGGCTATATACAACTAGATCTTGGTCATATATACAAATGAGGCTATATACAACTAGATCTTGGTCATATATATAAATGAGGCTATATACAACTAGATCTTGGTCATATATACAAATGAGGCTATATACAACTAGATCTTGGTCATATATACAAATGAGGCTATATACAACTAGATCTTGGTCATATATACAAATGAGGCTATATACAACTAGATCTTGGTCATATATACAAATGAGGCTATATGCAACTAGATCTTGGTCATATATACAAATAAGGCTATATACAACTAGATCTTGGTCATATATACAAATGAGGTTATATACAACTAGATCTTGGTCATATATACGAATGAGGCAATAATCTCCTTTAACGTAATAAGATTGATGAATGCTAGTTGTATATATCTATATATAGTCCCCAAAACAACATTTGGTAATCGCTCCCTGAGTGTTTTTGGCCCTAAGCTCTGGAATGCCCTCCCTTCATCTATTCAATTTGCCCCGTCTCTTACATTTAAAAAAAAAAACAAGTCAAGACCCACCCACCTTTTTAAAGAAGCCTTCAATGCACCCAGTAATTTTTTATTAACATTGTTGTTTCCTTGTTCGTTTTTTTTTTTTTTTAAATTCATATTTTTATTGTCTTGTTTGTTTATAGGCAGATTTGAATAGTACTTTAACTAGAAAATGCACCATATAAATTCCATATATTATTATATTACATGACTGAGATCTAGTTGTATATAGCCTTATTTGTATATATGACTGAGATTGGACTAGTTGTCACATCACCCCCTTATTTTCCTAAGAATTTTCCTAAGATTTTGTGGCTGTGTCTGTAAAGTATTAAAACAGGAAAATAACTATAATTTACCACCTGAAGAAATAAAACCATTGTTTTAAAACTCCTGTTCCTTATAAGATTAACTTTCCACTTAACTAATCCTTTAAAGGATTTCTTATCTTTAATTAGTAATATCAACAATTAAGTCTTGTCACTGCATAGCTGTGCTGTTTGAAATCATGTTGAATACTACCGGAACAAGAGAAACTTGTGGCAATCTACTCTCCTAGATTTGTATTAGGTTTCTTTGCAATGAAATTGTATCTATGAGGAGGGGATTATGAAAGAAGGTGGGAGGGAGGAGATAGAGTTGGAAGGAGAGGGTGGGAGGGGTTAGTGGGAAGGGAGAGGATGGGAGGGGATAGAGTGGGAAGGGAAAGGGTGGGAGGGGATAGTGGGAAGGGAGGATGGGAGGGGAAAGAGTGGAAGGGAGAGGGTGGGGGGGATAGTGGGATGGGAGGGGACAGAGTGGGAAGGGATAGAATGGGAAGGGAGGGTGGGAGAGGATAGAATCGAAAGGGAGAGGGTAGGAGGGATAGAGTGGGGAGGGAGAGGGTAGGAGGGATAGAGTGGGGAGGGAAAGGGTGGGGATAGAGTGGGAAGGCAGAGGATAAAATCGGAAGGAGAGGGTGGGAGAGATAAGAGTGGGAAGGGAGGGGGTAGTGGGAAGGGAGAGGGTGGGAGGGGAGGGTGGGAAGGGGAGAGTGGGAAGAGAGAGCATGCTAGGGGATAGAGTGGGAGGGGAGAGGATGGGAAGGGAGAGGATGGGAGGTATAGAGCGGGAAGGGAGAGAATGGGAGGGGATAGAATGGGAAGGGATAGAATGGGAAGGGAAAGGGAGGGAGGGATAGAATCGGGAGGGAGAGGGTGGGAGGGATAAAATAGAATGGGAAGAGAGAGGATGGGAGGGAAAAGAGTGAGAAGGGAGAGGATGGGAGGGATAAAGTGAGATGGGAGGGGATAAAGTGGGAAGGGAGAGTGTGGGAGAAGATAGAATTAAAAGGGAGAGGGTGGGAGGAGATAGAGTGGGGTGGGAGAGGGTGGGGATAGAGTGGGAAGGGAGAAAGTGGGAGAAGATAGAATCGGAAGGGAGAGGGTGGGAGGGATAGAATGGAAAGGGAGAGGGTGGGAGGGGATAGAATCGGAAGGGAGAGGGTGGGAGGGATAGAATGGGAAAGGAGAGGATAGGAGGGGAAAGAGTGGGAAGGGAGAGGATGGGAGGGGATAAAGTGGGAAGGGAGAGGGTGGGAGAAGATAAGATCAAAAGGGAGAGGGTGGGAGGAGATAGAGTGGGGAGGGAGAGGGTGGGGATAGAGTGGGGAGGGAGAGGGTGGGGGGATAGAGTGGGAAGGGAGAGAGTGGGAGAAGATTTAATCAGAAGGGAGAGGGTAGAAGGGATAGAATGGGAAGGGAGAGGGTGGGAGGGGATAGAATCGGAAGGGAGATGGTGGTTGGAATAGAATAGGAAAGGAGAGGATGGGAGGGGAAAGAGTGTGAAGGGAGAGGATGGGAGGGGATATAGTGGGAAGGGAGAGGGTGGGAGAAGATAAAATAAAAAGGGAGAGGGTTGGAGGAAATTAAGGGAGTGGGTGGGGGATAGAGGGAAGGGAGAGGGTGGGCGGGGATAAAGTTGGTAAGGAGAAGGTGGGATTTTATAATGGATGCAGTGGGTAAAGAACACACCTTGCAATATATTTGTTTAACCCTTACTCTACTACGCGGCGATAGTATCGCCGTTTTTAAACCATCTTTTTCTAAAAATAAAATCGGGACTTTACCACAGTCCTATAAAAGTATTCTTGGTATCATTTTAAAGTACTCGGATATTTCTTTCACAAAATGAAACTTTTTCATAGGGGTCATATTACAGAATTTTTAGAAAAAGTACATCGAAAAAGTGTAAAACTCAATAATTGCTAAAAAAATTACAATTATTTTATTTTTCTCTTTTACATCTTAGGATAATTTCAAGATCACATTTTTGCTTCAAAATCAAACACGCAAGTCCTAAGACATAATAGTATTGGTTTCTGGTATAATTTTTATAATCCCTACGTCCAATCTATTGTTCTGGAGAAATTTCTTCAAAATTTTATGAATTTCTGCCATTTTTGACCCGTTTTTTTTCTTCAAAAAATTGTGTAACTCAAACCGTACATCACGCATGCTTTGTTGAACGGCCGTTCGTAAGCGCTTGAAATTTCCTTTCATATGATATATAAATAAAGGCATACCCCCCTCTATTTAGAACCTATCCTATAAGAATAGAATTACACCTCTCCAATTTGAACGACTACGTGGTGCAGAGGAAATGTACGCAACTAGCGTGCGAGCGCTCCGGGCTCGAGTCTCGCCGTGACCACTGCGTAATTATTTTTCTGCTGCAGCTTTCAGGGGACGTTTGACTTTTATCATTTTTGATGTGTTTTCATCTTTCCTTTCTTTTTAAAAATTATAGATTAGTATCATTGGAAAGGAAATTTCAAAAAGATCTAAATATGTAACACAAATCTCTGTTTTCAATACTGACAAGAATTTATACTTCTGCAAAGATTGACCATTTGTTGACCAAATTTAGCCAAAAATTGCTTAATTTGCATAATTTTGTCCAATATTTCCTAAATTGGTTTTAATTACTCAAAATATAAATATCTTAGCAGCTATTCCAACCAAACTTGTAACGAAAGAAAATGAAAGGAAAGTTGTCAAAAATGCATATGAAAAAAAAGTTATGAAAATTGGGGTCGCTTTTTTTAAAGCCCTGGTAGATTAAGGGTTAAATGCTGATATCTTTAAGTCTTCAAACCATAATATTGATTTGGCTATTTTTGGTCCTTTGGTTTGTGTTGTAATGCATGTTACATGGGGGTAGGATATTTACTACATGTGTACAATGATTAGGAGTCTAGATTGTAACTTCACTACTAGGAAATAAAGACCTTTGCTTCCTTTTTGGCTACTGTCATGAATCAAATACAATAATGTAAGAGTGTGACAGCTATGGTGGTGTATCTATATGTACATACAATAGGGATATCCCTCATACATTAAGCATGTTTTCTTTTTTTATTTTTAGTTCTCTCAAAGAACAGGTTAGAAATCTAGAGCTTGCCAGATGCACTGCCCTTGGTCCAGCACTAGCCATAGCTGTGGGTATGCTTCATAATAAACCTGGATCTGAAATAGCTCTATGTACAGATGGCCAACCCAATGAAGGGGTTGGGGAACTCCCGGAGGACTCACAATATTATGATGATGTAAGTAAATATGGACACATTTTAATTGAGTTATAAAATTGTTTATTGTAGTTATAAATGTGCTGACTGTTTTGTTTGATGTTTATTTAAAGGAGCTTTGTTGACTGTTTTGTTGGATGTTTATTGCTTTGTTGACTGTTGTGTTTGATGTTTATTGCTTTGTTGACTGTTGTGTTGGATGTTTATTGCTTTTTTGACTGTTTTGCTATATGTTTATTTAAAGGAGCTGGAGGCTAAAAAGTGAGGGCGTTAGTTTTTTGCCAATTCATGTAGATTGTTAACAATAGAATTCGCATCACATGGTCTGTTTTTTACTGTTGTTGATGCAGAAATATTCACCTTTCGTGCGTCTGCGAACAAATTTAAAAGTCAATGGAAAACAAATACAAACTTTGAGTATTTGGTCAGGATTTAGAAGCGTTTATGATACTTTGTGCAAAAAAGGTATTCTATTTATTATGAGACTCAAGAAAAATATGCTCTTACTTTTCAGCCACCAGCTCCTTTTACTCCCACTATTTTTTCACCCTTAGTAGATTTGATGTTTTCAACACTGTGATATGCAGGTCTGCATATGCAAAAGGGTATATTTATATTGCCCTTGACCAGTGGCTATAAAAACAGTCTATACATTATTTTATACCTTATACAAGTGGTCAAAGCTGCTATCTAATTGTATGTGTGGGTGTATACAGACAGATAAGATATAGAGGAATCAGGTGGATAAGACCTGTAAGAATGCTATATAAAGTTATAAAACTTTCTGTAACGTTATTATAGCGTTTTGTAACAGTATGTGTTAGCTGGGGTAGATGTACATAGATAAGACATATACAGGTAGACTTGGCATGAACAAATTGATATTACGTGTATACAGGTGGATAAGACATTTGCAGGGGGATAAGATATGTACAGGTGACATGTCCATCAGAGGCATGTATTGGTTGGTGGTTCTTGTACAAGGGACGGGACAGAAATAACAAATGGATATGACATATTCAGTACGTTGACAAAACCCAAGTGTTATAAAAATAAATCTTCAGTTGATTAAATTAATCTGTCTGAGTAGATAATTGACAGCTTTTTCAACCAATCACCGCATGAATTTGCCTAGCAACAAAATCTGCATAACTAAGTGGGGCAATTATCCCACGCGGTACTGTACAGTATAACAACTAGCTAGCCGTGCACGCTCATGTAGTTAATGCAATTTACTGTACAAAACAAATTTCTGCACACACAGACTGATTGACGGCAAAATGGTGAATAAAATTTCCGCTTACGGGCCAGCTGCGGGCTTTGTAAATCTGATTGCTGTTATCCAGAACACTTAGCAAACTTAATTTTGTTTAACCCTTTTGCTAAAAACTCTAAAGATATGGAGAAGTGCCATAAATGGATCAAAGCTTGTGGCAGGCCTCGGGAACATGTAAATGTCAATGCATTGGTAACGCACGATTGCGGATTTGAGGTTTTGTTTTCCCCCACCTAGTAACCGCATTGCTATGGTGGGTGTGGCTTATTTCATAACTCAGAGATGTTAATTAACCCTGTTAAGGTATAACATCATTGGTATGATAGTTTGGTTGTTCCTGTATGTGTTATAAATCATCAACATTATTACAATATACAACCTTAGGATTTTTATGCCACTTTAACATATGTTTAAAGTGAGAAAAGCACAGTGTCATTTGTTTTATCAAAGAGTCAGAACCTTTTTGGATGATACCGGTGAATGTATTTCTTAAAATTTAATGTGGCATAGAAACCTATCAAAACTAAGCTTGGGCGATATTAAGCATTATGCAATATTGATATATCGCCAGAAAAATATCGATATTATCGAAATATCGATATGCAAATTATAGGACGTCATACGTAAGTCGTATGTGCTGTTCTGTGCAAGGTAATCTCGTCTTGGCTCAAAAAAAGTCATTTAAAACTTTTTGTACAAATTAACAGAAATCACTGCAAAATATATCCACAACATCTTCAAATAAACACCCACTATACTTAGAAATGTTCTTTTCATGGTTTTTATCTGAAAAGATTGAGCACAGAAACATTGAAAAGGTTTAGGCCTCTTAAAAAACAGTTTTGTCAGTGATTTGTCAATTAATGACTGTTTGATATAAAAATTCAGATTCAGTATTCCTTTTAAGGAAAATTAACACGATGTTTGAGGATTAAACATCTTATGATTTTTGTTGTCTGAACATCGTAAACCATCAAGTATAAAGTTGGAGCATTGCGTAATGCCTCTGTACTCCGTGAGTCAAGTTGTTTTTTGTTCATAAAAGTATTTTGGGCTAATTGTTATCACAATAATAATGTTTTAATAAAGTTTTATCATAAGTGACTGCCTGAAACTGATATAAACGAAATTTATTAACTTTTTGTGGCCGTTTAATGAAAAATATTTGGATATTTGATAGTTATGTGTAGCTTTTTAATAGTTCATGTATTGTGTATTATCATTGAAAAACCTTATATTAATATATTGATATGACCCTTGAACTCAATATTGGCCATATCGATATAGGTCAATATCAAAATATATTGCAGTATCGATATATTGTTCAAGCTTAATTACTACTTGGTCTTGATTTGAAATGTTCTTATATTTCTATAATTTTTCACTAGATTGGGGAGTTAGCTAGGTCACATCAAATAACAATATCAATAATCGGCATCCAGACGGATCAGGAGTATTCGATGGAGGTGGTGAGCAAGGCTGCGGAGATATCAGGAGGAAATATTAACATCCTTGATCCTCATGAGCTTACCAGAGAATTCCGGGAGATGGGTCAGAATGCGGTGGTGGCAAGCCATGTGACAGTTTCAGCTCTGCTTCACCCTTCATTGTGCTTTGATAGTCTCAATGTAAGTCAGAATACTAGAGAGGAAAGGCGGTTTCTAGTGGAAGCATGAATATATGAACCTGCTAAGTTATGGATCAAATATCTGTTTTTAGTATGAGATGACCCTTATTCGTTTTAGCTGGAATTTGCTGCTCTGTGCTTGCCATGAGTTATGTATGAAGAGTCAGTCAAATTGATGGCAGTAATAAAAATGGGTCTCTAAATTGTCAATGTTTCCACTGCAGGTCTGTACTAAAATCTAAGGTGAAATTTTCATCTTTAAAAATGAATGGAAAGCTTCAAGTTGAATGAAGTTGATTATTGTGTTGATTTAGATGTAGGCTCTTGCATTTTCAACCTGTCACATTTTTGACAGTTCTCAATCGCAATACAATGAACCAGGGACGTGCTTCTCCTCCTACATAGTAATGAAAACTACTTACAAAACTTAAGGTAGTTTAACTTAAGGGTAATATAAGATGTTTCTCTTTCAGGTATTGTTCCTTATCTCTGTTTGGTTTGTATATAGACTCATTCTTGATGCACTGTTTATTTGTTATTTTGATCATCACAAAAGATATTTGTTACTTATATCCAAAGTTTTGGACGTTGCTATATTTTGCAATTAGAAAAATATAAATAGACATATTTACTTTAAGTTATATCTTACCTTCCATGCTATAAATATGCAATCTGGTCCATGACCTGATTCTAACGCACTTCTAACTGACCTTAAAAACATAGTTACCAGCCCAGCTCCGACCTCCATTATACCTATAACATCCCTCACTTCTTTTTATTTTAGCGCGTTGTTTTCACAACATCGCTGGAATTGACAAAAAAAAATCTTTTAAAATGTTCACCTTTTTCTAACAATTTTCTTCCTTGCAGCTTCTACCAGGCAGGTTCTTCCACTGTTTGGCACACTCGTCTACTCTTTTTAAGTCATTTGAGGTAAGACAAGGTATCCATGGGACCGGGATATCTTTGGTCCGACTCACAGAACTTTTCCCATTAAGCTTGCACTTAAGTTAGAGTGTTTTTACTTTCATTTGTACAAAACAGATGCTACAAGGAGAGAGTCCCACTCTCGCAGTGAGTGTTTTAGTCCCTAGAGCACCTGGTGTGCCTGTTTAGAGGACCCCTTTTCCTTGGGTTTGAGTATTTTTCACCCTAGAGGATAGCCTAGAGTTATACTATTCTTTATATTAACATTTTAGAATGTCTTCAGTACAGGTTCTCCTATGCATTAGGCCAACTTCTTGTTTCTATGTTGGTGCATGCGCATGAGGTCGAAGTCACCACAGGGTGATTGGGGAGTCGGCTTTATTCAACTCCAAGGAGCTACAATTATTACAAGAGCGCCTATATATTCTTTTACGTTACCATACTTTTCGTGAGTTCATATTTTTTGCATATAATCAAGACAAAGTTTTTCATTTATGAGCTTGATTTATGGGACGCTGGAGAGACCCTTTTTTAAAGAATATACCTTTTCTTTTTATCTCCACAGTCACCAAGTTCTAGTGGTTGGTGTTTTCCCACACTACCCTTGCACTCTGAAAGAATTTTCATTTCATGCATTTCCTCCGGTTAAAAAATAAAATTCAGATAGAAGTTTATCTGATAATTTTTCTTTTGGTGTACTAATTGCTGTGGCTTGCCTCACTATGTTGGATGTCTTCCACAGTTCCGTCTCGCCTGCGTTAGGGTCATAAGTACATCCCCCGTAGGGAAGAGGTGGTGTAAATGTATATTTTAAATATTATATATTTACTATAAGATCAAACACCAAGAGGCGAAACATATAAATTATTATGGTCTTTCAGAGGTTTCTATCTGTGACTCAACCCACGGCTCGACACTACTGAGCTGCAGAGGTCTGAGGCAGTAGTCTACTTCGTTAACTTATACTGACTTACCCCCCGGGGTGTCCACGACTCGATGCTACTGAATCAGCCGGACCGCGGGCAGAGGTCTGTCTGATGTAAGTTATTTCTGAGACCGTATTGATAAGCTAAGTGACGTCTTGAGATGCAGCTTAGAATAAGCCATATTTACTAGCACACACACGACTTGATGATACTGAGTTGGTGAGGCGCAGGTAGTGGTAGGTAATTCCTTTTGACACCCTGGTGGACCACAGTTCTACGATAGGGACCAGTAGGGCCACTTGAGGCGGCGTCATAAAGTGAGTCAAGTTGTTTTACAGCTCGCAGTAGAGCCCTGGGATTATTTCCATGGGTCCATATGGGTCTGCACGGCTCCGGTGCTTAGCTCCATGGCTCGGTTTCACAGCACCATACAGGTCCGTGAGACAGCCCTATGGCTCCATATAGGTCCATTGGACGGGCCGATGATACAGCTCTACGGGTCCATTGGACGGCACAGTATGGGTCCATATGGCTCCATACCCATGCGTCCATACGGCTCCATACCCATGCTTTGTTGGTCCATATGGCTCTGGTGAACGGGTCCGTACAGCTCCCATGGTTTTTGAATGCGTTAGCGTACAATGTCAGTAAACTCAGAAGTAGACCCACTAGCTACGAAGCTACTTAGTTAGGTGAAAAGAAAGCAATCTTCACAAGAAGTATAGCATCACGAGAGCTATTTCTTCTTGTTACCGTAGCCATCAACTACGCAGGTCCACGGCCATGTCTTGTTCCGTACCTGTGGTAGGAAATGAATAAGAGCCTGGCGCACTTCCTCTAGTTCCAACATATTAAAACCTGCGACTTGGGACCACGCTAAATGCATTCCCACCCCGTCAAAGATGCACTGTCACCAGCGACAGAGACGAACTGGCGGGTGGGAAAACAGCTCCCTGTGACAGGTGAGAGTGGACACACCACCACAAGATGTAGGGAACCACTGCCTGTGTACAGGGGACAGGATAACTGAGGTCCCTCCTGGATGGAACGAAATGATCCAGTAGGTGAAACTGTAGGTCCCGCATGTGAAATCTGCACATTAGCAGTACATCTACTAGACTGGCTAGGTATCCTAAGAATACCAGCCACGCACTTGCAGGCGATGCCAGTTGTGAGAGGAGAACAACGGCTCCGCCTTCATGGCTAGGATTCGTCCTCTGTTGGTCTTATACGACCCTGTGTGAAATCCAGGATAGCTCCCAGAAAAGTGGGAGTCTGAGAAGGAACTAGACTGGACTCGGCGAGGTTGATAATTCACGCTAAGTCCTGAGCCTTGGCAGGCACGGATCGCAGATTTGTTATCTTGCCTCCAAGGAAACCCCCTTAGAATAGGCCCTCCTTCTATAGGTGGCCAAAGCGATTTGGTTGACTTTTGGTCTCGTGGACGTAGATCTGTCGCGTGTGTGGACAACCAGAAGCTACCAACTTTTTGCGCTCTGACCTCCGAGAGTCTGGAGGGTCGACGCGTTCACGATTAGGTGGACCCACTTCGTGGGCTATGCCTTCCCACCATTCATGCTCGGCAAGGTGATGTACGATCAGTGTCACATGTTGCTTCAAGTGGCTTTCAATTGGCCTGACCAACTGTGGTTCCCTCAGCTGCTCAATTTTGTTGCAGGTTTTCCGTAGGAATTTCCGGTCAGGGACGACTAAGTCTCAATTTTGGGCTCCGGCAAACTGCACCACAATCCAAAAGCACTCCATTTGACTGTGTGGCCTCTATCCGCGAATCCTTGGTGTCGCAAGGCCTTTCGGAGGCGGCTGCTCAAGTGGCAGCCCAAAGTCGGAGACCTTCCACTCTGGAGATGTATTCTTCCTCACTTGGAATGTTCCGAGACTGGTGCCAGAATAGATTGGTTTCTCCGCATACCGCGCCTCTTGGTTACGTAGCAGACTTCTTGTTGGGTCAGTTTATTCTGAATAAATCCATCAATACAGTCAAGGGGTTCGGACAGCCATAGCAGCTATCCACCAGGGCATTCCAGATGGGATGACTGTCACCGCCGCGCTGCCTCTAGAAAGATTACTTAAAGAAATGTTCTTACAAAAACCTTCAGTTCGGAACCTTACTCCCCCATGGGACATGGTTCTTGAGACACTAGCACGGGCTCCGTTTGAGCTGTTGTCTGAGTTTTTACTTCAGGAACTGACGATCAAAATGGTTTTTCTACTCTCCACGGCCTGTGCCTGATGCAGAGGTGCCATTCACGCGCTTTCGCTCAAAGAAGGCCACATTCACTTCAAATCTGAGGAAGTACGGTTCATGCCCGACCCACGTGCTCGACCCAAGTGCCCGACCCACGTGCCCGACCCACCTGCCCGATCCACGTTTCCACGACCCACCTGCCCGACCCACCTGCCCGACCCACCTGCCCGACCCACCTGCCCGACCCACCTGCCCGACCCACGTGTCGACCCACGTGCCCGACCCAGCTTTCTTGGCCAAGAATCAAACTTTAGAGTTTTCACTGGAACCGATATTCCTTCTTGTCACGCTCTGCGTTTTCTGACACATCAGAGGACAAGGCCTGGTGCCTGGTTCGATGTCTCAAACACTATATTAAACGTACACAATCCTTACGGAACGACGTAAAAGCCTTATTCATGTCGTTACATAATCCGCATCACGCCGTTTCATGTGATACGATTTCCTGATGGATTGTGCAGGCAATCACGTACGATAAATTTGCGTTGTTTACAGAACAATCTTTTAAGGCACAATAGGTGCGAGGCATAGCTACATCAATTGCGCTATTTGGTGGGGTTCCCCTCAGCGAGATTCTTTGCGCTGCGTATGAGAAACATTAGCCACGTTCGTCTTCACATATCTGAAGGATATACCAGACTACCAAGGTAGGGTTGCAAGGGCCATTCTTTTTTAGAAGAGGACTGTCCGTTTCTTGAGGTGAATATTATTGTTTCTTTTATTCACGTTCTCTTTTTCAGTTACGATTTTTCCATTAATATATTTATGTCTTGGTCGTTTACTAACGAATTTCAGCTGCTGTTTTAGCTCATTTGATTTGTTTATTTTACGAACGAAAATGTTTTGTTATTATTCAGGCACCTTTTACTAACGAAGCTTTTCCATTGCTTAGGCAATTGTCAGTTTGTTGTTTTACTATCGTAATTTTGTCGGGCTTTGGCAATTTTTATTTCATTCATTGTTTACTAACGAATTTCTGTCGCAGTTCTGGCAGTTTCTCTTTAATTTAACCTTATGGATAGTTTGTTCCCCTCAAGTTTAACTAATCCGCCCAGGTCCTCTGGTGAACCTAGTAAGTTTTCGCCGTGACGTATTGGGTGTTGTTTACAGTTTGACGCTGTTCACTAACAGATTCTGTTGACATGCATTTTCGGGTGACTAACCTATGTTCTGTCGACGTCTTGCCTCGGTTATTCCTAACAGGTTGTTTCCTGTTCCTTTGTTATGACTAGGAGTGGTTTACTCTTTTATAGTATTTCCTATTCAGAGGTTTGTCATCCTTAAGAGGATAACGAATCTATTCCTTTAAGTAGGGTAAAGCTGGTGCGATTTTTAGGACCAGCCTTTAGAAAATTGGACTTTGACCTGAGCTCCCTTCCTTCCGATCCTCGGTTGCAATCTGATTGCATATTTATAGCATAGAAGGTAAGGTTTAACCTGAAGTAAATTTACTCCGCTAGGCGTAGCGGGGATATTTACTAGAGTTATGCTTACCTTTCATGCATCCTGGCCCGCCTCCCTCTCATTCAGCCCTCGCTGGAATGTTAAGCGAGGGATGTTAGAGGTATAATGGAGGTCAGGGCTGGGCTGGTAACCATGTTTTTAAGGTTGGTTAAAAGTGTGTTAGAATTAGGTCATGGACCAGATTGCATATTATAGCATGGAAGGTAAGTATAACTCTCGTAAATATCCCCTCTAGGCTTAGCGGGGTAAATATTTGTTGTGTGTATCACTAATCCATTGTTTACCTTGAATTTTGCAGCCTGAAATGAACGGAAAAAGCAGAGCAAAGTGCAACTTGGGTAATGTCCACAAAACAACTGACCTCACTTTTCGGTTTAAACTTCGACCAGAGAAGAAAGAGTCTGAGATATCAACCTTGCCTTTTCAGGTATGTACAGCTTCCCTGATACCTTATTGCTGTTGCAACTCATTGGACATTGACCGCATTCAGCATTCAACCATAATGGAGAGGGGGTTGCAAAACATAATTTATCATAGGAATGTGCCACCAGAGAATGAAGTGCCAAAAACGTTTTTACTTCCTTTCAGGATGTTATTCATTCTTATATCATGTAAAGCTCAAATAGAGACTTATATTTAAAAAAGTTAAATATTTTTACCCCTTTACCAAAAACCATCAAGAGTGACCATTAATGTACAAAGAGGTGATATTTGGAACCGATTTTAGTGGCATGTCCTTTTATCCCTCTTGCTGGGATCTGAAAATCAATAGATTAATAGCTTTCTGCCTGCCCATCAAACTAACTGTCCAAATCAGTCTTTATTAAAGAGATATACCCATGAATTTTTATATATATGATAGAGGACTACCAATAAAACAGATTGGGGAAAAAGCCATAATGATATCTTATTCCGTTGATGATACTAAAAATATTACCTTTATATAGCGCAAAATTTGCATTAAAATGCGCTCCCACTAAACTTAAAACTAATCAAAGGTAACATGAACAAAGTATTTATGCGCTTCCACTAAAATTAAAACTAATCAAAGGTAACATGAACAAAGTAAGTTTTGGCTCAGACTTAAGGAAGTTTGTTAATTGTACAAATACTAGAGGCAGGCAGTTCATTCTAAATGGCTGGGCCTGCAAAATAAAAACCTCAATCACCTAAAGGGTTACATTTGGTTTTGGGAACAAAAAGAATGGGAGAATCATATATACGTAATAAATACCTTTTGCTATTAACAATGCTATATGGTCAGAAAGGACTTGAAGACAAAAACAAGTAGTTATTGCATTTGAAAGATTTCACCAGTGTGTTGAAAAGTGCCCTTGCAGTGTACGGTGTGGTGTCTCTTTTGCAGATCCAAGACAATTTTGCATGTAATTTGATAAGAGTGTTAGGTACATGAGCAGATGGGCAAAGCATGTTCTTATCAAGTACATGTTATACCCCATCTCAAAAAAAATATGTTTCTAATAATTTAGTTCTTAAATAAGGTTCAGTGATTCTAGCACTTCTTAATACCCTTGATCACAATTGTATTGGTCATTGCAATATCATTTGTACTAGTGTGCCTAAATGTACTCTTCAGTGGATGCAAAGGGTGCGCACATATGCTGCCATTACCTCACTCTCTCATTTGGGCTTTTGAAAGAATTGCACTAGGTAACAATATATTGACAAAGAAAGTTTAAAATTCTAGTGTTTTTTTTTTCATTAGTGGCTCAATGATATGACCCGATTTATTTGTGTAACATGTTTTGCAACAAAACAATATGATTTTTCTCTTGAGGTTAACCAAATTATAATCTACATTTGGTCATTCTTAACCCTTACTCCACCAGCACTTTTTTGAAAACACGCTTGGTACTGTAGGAGGAGTCAAAGATGGGGCACCCAAATGGCAATAATATTGCTTTGTGGTAGAGTAAGGGTCAAGCATAGGCTGATTATTGAAGGGTCCTTTGTCATCCAAGCAGCATAGTCGGACTCGTTCCACTTCAGTGACCCGGTGGGCCGCCCACCGGGATCGTACTGCATATATTTTTGAGTTGGCACACTTGCCGCGGGTTGATTAACCCTTACTCTACCAGCACTTTTTTGAAAATGTACTTGGGAAGTGGAGTCAAAGATAGGGCACCCAAAACGGTGATAGTATCGCCACGTGGTAGAGTAAGGCGTAAGCACAGGCTGATTATTGATGGGTCCTCTGTCATCAGAGCAGCATAGTTGGGCTCGTTCTGCTTTAGTCAAAGATATTAAAGACAGGGCACCCAAAACGGCAATAATATTGCCACGTGGTAGAGTAAGGCTTAAGCACAGGCTGATTATTGATGGGTCCTCTGTCATCAGTCAGTCAAAGATATTAAAGACAGGGCACCCAAAACGGCAATAGCCACGTTGGGCTTAAGCACAGGCTGATTATTGATGGGTCCTCTGTCATCAGAGCAGCATAGTTGGGCTCGTTCTGCTTTAGTCAAAGATAGGGCACCCAAAACGGCAATAATATTGTGCGTGCTAGAGTAAGGGTTAAACTGATAAGGATTATTATGCCTCTTATATCTGTCTGCCATACATCACACATTTTGCATGAATTAAAATGGTTTTTTTTATTTCAAACTTCAAAACTTATCTGTTCTGATTTTAATAATCTTTCAACCAATATATTTGCTACATGTCCATAGACCTTTAAATATGATTTGTAATCTTAGATATTTTCTTTCTGTAATCATTGTAGACTCTAATACAATTGTATCATTTAGGCTTTAAAAAAAATTGCACCTAAATAAGTAGATAATCCCAAAAAATAGTTTTCTCTTAAGGTTACCAAATTAACATTTGATCATCATTCTGACACTGTTTAGGAACCAAAGATAGGAATAATCAGCCACTTTCAGTTACATCTGCTGAATCTCTTCATCATTTTCAACATTTGCCTAAAACTGATCTCTTTGATTCCGCTCTGCCAGTTCCTCCACTCAATTTGTGTCATTTTCTTGTGTTATCATGTTTTTATTTTTATATTTGCATGTATATTATGTACATTAAAACAATGCAGGGTTTTGTGGACAAAATCAATGAAGAAAAATTACTGTACACATTGCTATGGTACATGGTTTGGTTATTTGTGAGTAGTGATGGTAAATTTTACCTTTTATTCTTTCATAAAGATACAAGTACACTATACCAAGAAAGATGGCCGCCGATTCTTGCGTGTTTTGTCGGACTTGCGTTCAACTACAAAAAGTAGAAGTGAGATGAAAAAGGTAAATGGCTTTTATAGAATTAGATTCATTCAAAGCTATTCATGATACTACCATTGGAAGAAGTTACATTTAGGTGAGTTTGGAAGGTTCTTGGTTTTGACTTGGTGTGATGCGAATGACTATCATTACATGTAATGAATAGGCTGTAGGAAGTGACCGTTAACTGCAATTATTGCAGAGAAGAAATAATGTAGATTGCAACAGTCTTTATAGGGGGTCTTATAAGTCTGAAGCGAGTCAAAACATTGGGTGAAACAGTAGACTATATGAATGGGAGGTGGCCAGGTAGTGAATGATGGAAAGGTGGAGGGAGAGATGCTGAGCACATTGTCATACATGGGGAGGGGGCATGGTGGGAAGGTTCCCCCCCCCCCACCTTTTGGATTCTAGAAGAGAAATGTGTGTTGCTTAGTGGGTGATTCTTCAAATGTCAATAAAGCAAGAAAGAGAAGTTAGTCTTAGCAGGCAAAGTGTGTTTAGGTGTGATGCATGGATGAATAGGTCTTGTTTGCTGAGATGGCTGGCATAATGGAACAGCTAGTTATAGTTGTCTTGGTCTGTTTCTAGAACCTGAACTTGCCGGTAGTTGGGACTTCAGCCATCCACCAATCACATGAATTGCAGGAGGCTGGCTTGGTCAATGATGCACATATCAATCTGTGAGTAGAATAAACCAATATTTACTACTTTTCTGGATATACATTTTTGGACTGTGAATGTAAAGCAAGTAAATGCTGTATTACATCTCAATCTGTTAATGAAAATAATACTTGTACCGGTATTCACTACTTTCTTGGATATACATTGTTGTAATATAATTCTAAAGCTAGTACATGTTTATTTTTGATTTCAAATTGTTTTTTTTTTGGTAGTCATTCAACTTGATTGTTTGTTCTGCTTACCATATGCAGGGTCACACATACCAGTTTAGGTTTAACTGTGTCAAATTTTTACTTGTATTTACTGTAGGATGCGTAATCAAAGACTCCTTTGCAGCACAGCATCGTGCAATAATGACAATATGGAGATGTATCGGGGGTGGGAAGACATGGCAGCTGATCTTGATGAGTGTTACATGAATGTCTCGGTAAGTTCGTTTGGGTTTGTGACCAATTTAAACAGATGGGAAAAAAATAAAAGATAACATCCATTAAGAGAACTGGCACATGCATATCACATGCACATCATGAGATCAGTTCACTAGTGGGTTTGTTTATTTATATATTTTTTTTTCATCCAGGGTAAATGCTGGGTTGGTGAGAGTTATCCTGCAAAATATCATGCAAATGTTCAAACAAAAGTCATGCAAAATAAAAATAGTACTTACATGAAAGGTAGTCCCATACTCATTACTGAGCTTGAGGATGTGACTTGGTAACCTTTTTGGTTTGCAATGTAATAAAACCACTGGTTAAGAAATTTACTAATAATCTCAAGTCGGATTTATACTTAAAATTCGAAGTCCTTTCAGTCTCCATAATTTAGGTCGCCTTTTTTATTTTAATCAGGTGACCATGGCACGTGACTTTGTTCATCATTTTCCAGTAGATCTTCTCCTCAGATAACTTGAGGTGAACCTTACGTTTTAATTTTCACTTCTGTTGATTAACATTGATATTCCACACTGGTTGGAAAACCTTGCTAGAATATACCCTTCCCCTATGCATTTTAATTTACTGTAATAGTTCATTTGACTGTTACAAATAAACACAAAATGTTGGTCTTGTTTACAGGAAAGACAGTCTCAGCAGTCATCATTCTTAGCAACAAAAATGAAGAAAAAGGGAAGAATGCATGCAGGAATGTTCAAAAGTAATGTAAGCAAGAGATCGGATGTGTATAGCAATTTGCGATCTAATTCGACGCAGATTCGCAATGTTTATGATGTTGCGTCTGATTCAGAGGAGGAGAAGGAAACCAAACCTAAAGACAAGTGATAACTTTATATAAGCTTCTGGGATGGAGAAACAAAAACTGTTTATTTGTTTTGATGGTTTAAATTGAATTTCAATTTTTTTTGTATGTATCTAGTATTCCAGATATCTGAAACTTTTTGACTGATGTGAAATCGTGCAAAAGTGGGCAGCTCTGCACCTAATGCTTTAAATCGACTACAATCCTTTATTATTGGAAACTCGCGAGATGCGGATATCCATGATGGTGGCAGACATATTTTTTAGAGACAGTGGTTTTAACTTGCTGCTAATTTGATGCCACAAAATGAGTGTGACGCTGTGTACATGACATGCAGTCACGTCAGGCTGAAGTCTGTTCGTAAAAGATAACGGAACCCAAAAACATGCAGATATGCCTTATTGCACAAAATCCTCGAAAGTTGGCTCTCTTTAAAAATTAGGGGCAGAGCGTCCATTTGTGCATTTCAATTCCTTGGCAGCACTAATGAGGACATGTGTATATGAGGGGTATATCACTATATCCTCTCTTCCAATACTTGATAAAAACAATTCCTTAAAGAAATGGGCAGATTGATGACATTAAACTGAAATAAACTTAGTGTTAGTGGAAGCTACCATTGGATTATATATCAAATTCTTGATATATGTTTTTTTGTGGAATTTATTATGATTAAAGTACTTTACCTTTAGTGCTTTATAAAAGCTTTGATAAATTTAGTGAAGTGGATTTTTGCAGATGGTTTTCCAACAATTTAAAGAGTATTCAGTGATATTCTCTATTATCATATGCAAAGGTAGTATTTGGTTTATTATATATTTATATGTATTGAATGTGTTTATACTTCAGAAAAAAGTTGTACTTTGGCAGGGATATATGTGCATATGCATGCTTTCTTTTTGTAGCAGTTGATGCATGATGTAGCAGAAGTTGGGGAATAGCTTTTTACCTTAAATTGTTCTTGGACTGCGTTGAACATATGTGTAATGTAAGTGTACATTTTTTATGACACTCCGCATATGATTTCAGCCATGAAATCTTTTTAGAATGTCCATCTTTTTCCCAAGACCAAGTTAATTACATTTTCTACATGAGCACACATATTTATGAAGATGTTAAGAGTATAGTACTGATATTGATACTGAGAAATTGATACTGACCATAGAACAGGAGTATAACTTACTTGGCTCAGTGAATTTTTAAAGAGAATTTAGCAGGACAACCACAATCATCCATTTGTCACTGATGTGAGGCCCGTGGGAACAATTTTTGCACCTTTAAAATAAAAGGAAAAGTTATACTAAATTGTACTTGGCACAACACTCACGTAGAAATAGTTACAAATAGTCACTCTGGCACAATTAAAAATCTATGACACCAGTTCTTGTAACTGTGATAAAGAAATCAACGTCAAGGTGAAAAAGTTCTGGTCGCCCAGTGTCTTAGAATTTTGTTATCTGGGTGACCAAATTTCTTCAATGGGTACCCAGTTATGATGGTAAAATGGAAAATGCGTTGATTTGGCTTGGGCAATGTGAATGGACAGTGTAATATGATGCTATTTTCAAAAAACAGCCAGATTCCTCAAAGAAACAAACAGTTTTGATTAATTATTTCAAAAATTATGTTGTTTGTTAGATATATACTTGGTACTAATACAAAGGTAGAATATGAAAGGTGTAATAATCTCAAAAATTCATATTTGAGTGAGCCTAACCAGACTAAGGTTCCCTTATGTGAAGAATTGCTTGATGACTAACAGTCAAAGAATTGCAAGACATTACACAGGAAGAATTCATTCCTGAAGGATTTAAGACTCACCTCCATATCTGCCCCAGTTACACAAACTTGATTTTCTTTACCAAGGATCACCCTGCACTATTTGACACCATCTCACAGATAAACCCAAATAGTAGAAAATTCTTACAAAGCATGAGCTCAATCTTCAATATTTGGGCTTATCAATCAGATTCAAGAATATTGTCCAATCATATTCTTCAATGCATGTGTGATTTAAATTACAGCAACAACTGTATTTTTTTGCCTTTTGCACAAACACATTTACCTCACACCAGTTCAACAGATTCAAAATACAAGCATATTTACATTGCACCAGACCACCAGTTCAAAAGATTTAAAATACAAACACATTCACATCGCACCAGACCATCAGTTCAAAATACAAACACATTCACATCGCACCAGACCATCAGTTCAAAATACAAACACATTCACATCGCACCAGACTATCCGTTCAAAATACAAACACATTCACATCGCACCAGACTATCAGTTCAAAATACAAACACATTCACATCGCACCAGACCATGTTACAAACACATTCACATCGCACCAGACCACCAGTTCAAAATACAAACACATTCACATCGCACCAGACCACCAGTTCAAAACACATTCAGATCGCACTAGACCACCAGTTCAAAAGATTCAAAATACAAACACATTCACATCGCACCAGACCATCAGTCAAAATACAAACACATTCACATCGCACCAGACCATCAGTTCAAAATACAAACACATTCACATCGCACCAGACCATGTTACAAACACATTCACATCGCACCAGACCACCAGTTCAAAATACAAACACATTCACATCGCACCAGACCACCAGTTCAAAACACATTCAGATCGCACTAGACCACCAGTTCAAAAGATTCAAAATACAAACACATTCACATCGCACCAGACCATCAGTCAAAATACAAACACATTCACATCGCACCAGACCATCAGTTCAAAATGCAAACACATTCACATCGCACCAGACTATCAGTTCAAAATACAAACACATTCACATTGCACCAGACCATGTTACAAACACATTCACTTTGCACCAGACCATGTTACAAACACATTCACATCGCACCAGACCATGTTTAAAATACAAACACATTCACATCGCACCAGACCATCAGTTCAAAATACAAACACATTCACATCGCACCAGACTATCAGTTCAAAATGCAAACACATTCACATCGCACCAGACTATCAGTTCAAAATACAAACACATTCACATTGCACCAGACCATGTTACAAACACATTCACATCGCACCAGACCATGTTCAAAATACAAACACATTCACATTGCACCAGAACATGTTCAAAATACAAACACATTCACCTTGCACCAGACCATGTTCAAAATACAAACACATTCACATCGCACCAGACCATGGTACAAACACATTCACTTTGCACCAGACCATCTTCAAAATACAAACACATTCACATCGCACCAGACCATGTTCAAAATACAAACACATTCACATTGCACCAGACCATGTTCAAAATACAAACACATTCACATTGCACCAGACCATGTTCAAAATACAAATACATTCACATTGCACCAGACCAAGTTACAAACACATTCACATCGCACCAGACCATGTTCAAAATACAAATACATTCACATTGCACCAGACCATGTTCAAATTACAAACACATTCACATTGCACCAGACCATGTTCAAAATACAAACACATTCACATTGCACCAGACCATCAGTTCAAAATGCAAACACATTCACATCGCACCAGACTATCAGTTCAAAATGCAAACACATTCACATCGCACCAGACCATGTTCAAAATACAAACACATTCACATCGCACCAGACCATGTTACAAACACATTCACATCGCACCAGACCATGTTCAAAATACAAACACATTCACATCGCACCAGACCATCAGTTCAAAATACAAACACATTCACATCGCACCAGACTATCAGTTCAAAATGCAAACACATTCACATCGCACCAGACTATCAGTTCAAAATACAAACACATTCACATCGCACCAGACCATGTTACAAACACATTCACTTTGCACCAGACCATCAGTTCAAAATACAAATACATTCACATTGCACCAGACCATGTTCAAAATACAAACACATTCACCTTGCACCAGACCATGTTCAAAATACAAACACATTCACATCGCACCAGACCATGGTACAAACACATTCACTTTGCACCAGACCATCTTCAAAATACAAACACATTCACATTGCACCAGACCATGTTCAAATTACAAACACATTCACATTGCACCAGACCATGTTCAAAATACAAACACATTCACATCGCCTCAGACCATGCTCAAAATACAAACACATTCACATCGCACCAGACCATGTTCAAAATACAAATACATTCACATTGCACCAGACCAAGTTACAAACACATTCACATCGCACTAGACCATGTTCAAAATACAAACACATTCACATTGCACCAGACCATGCTCAAAATACAAACACATTCACATCGCACCAGACCATGTTCAAAATACAAATACATTCACATTGCACCAGACCATGTTCAAATTACAAACACATTCACATTGCACCAGACCATGTTCAAAATACAAACACATTCACATTGCACCAGACCATGTTCAAAATACAAACACATTCACATCGCACCAGACCATTAGTTCATAATACAAACACATTCACATCGCACCAGACCACCAGTTTAAAATACAATCATATTCACATCGCACCAGACCACCAGTTCAAAACTTATTTACATCGCACCAGACCATTTTACAAACACATTCACATCGCACCAGACCATGTTCAAATTACAAACACATTCACATCGCACCAGACCATCAGTTCAAAATACAAACACATTCACATCGCACCAGACCATGTTCAAATTACAAACACATTCACATCGCACCAGACCATCACTTCAAAATACAAACACATTCACATCGCACCAGACCATGTTACAAACACATTCACATCGCACCAGACCATGTTCAAATTACAAACACATTCACATCGCACCAGACCATCAGTTCAAAATACAAACACATTCACATTGCACCAGACCATCAGTTCAAAATACAAAGACATTCATATCACACCAGACCATCAGTTCAAAATACATTCTCATCTTCCTTTTATTACCTTTACTTCTTCCCTTATTCACCTTCTCTCCTCCCTTCCCTCTATCCCTCCCATTTTTCCTCTCTGTTCTAATTCAAGCACCTTAGTTTTTAACATCCTCTTGTCACATTTGACTTTGACTGTTGCGGTGCCGTTAAACATTAACAAACCAAACATTCACATCACACCAGACTAGACCACCAGTGCAAAGATTCAAACACATTCACATTGCCCCAGACTACCAGTTTCAAAATGCAGACACATTCACATCGCATCAGACCACCAGTTCAAAAGATTAGAAAATTATTCATTTCATCTTGACATACTGTACTGTAGTGCAAATCTGTGAGGTTTACAATATAAAATTATTAAAGTGCAATTGCCAAAAACTGTAAAATCATTGTTTTAATAACATCAATACATTAGTGTAATATATTCTAAGTAAAACTTTTTTAATTGTATATTTTGCATATTAATTGTATATTTCATCATTGTTTTTGGTGTTCTTTGGGTTTCTTTATATATATGTATGTATGATATGTACTATATCTGTTTTTCAGATATCTCTACTTTAAACAGTTAAGCAATTTTTGTAATACACTATATATTATTTAAAACATTCCAATCATGTTATCATTCATGTTTTTTATCATTCATAAATCTTTTGTGTACTACAACGTGTAATATTTATCAAACTGTATGTATCCAGGGCATCTCAGTGAAAAAGTTTAGCCATGAGTAGGTGATAAAACTAATCAACGGTGTAGCAACAATTTTTTTCTTGGGGAAGAACTGAAAGTTTATTTACCACGAACCTTAATCCCTCCCCCTCCTCATCTCATTCAAAAGTCTCATTTTTGTCCCATTTCTTTTCACAAATGTGGGGATTTTTCAATTTTTTTTCTAATTTTTTAACAAAGAAGAATAGACATTTCAATTAGTATAAGACAGACACGATGTACGTGGCAGTACATACACGCTCGCAGTGCAGTGACCTGTCACCTGCATGTACACGTACTAACTGCATACTGTATGTTACACATGTGCAGGCACTACGTCAGTATATACGATGTAATGCTACATTTTACGGCCAAGAGTGGTTAATTCAAATGACTATAATTAGGGAAACTAATATTATAAATAATAATTGAATAAATCAGAAGAACAAGCACCAAAAAGGTTTATATATTTCACAGAGGGCACAGATAAGCCCAATAAGGGGTTTTCTTTCCTTAAAAGTGTGTGTGTGTGTGTGGGGGGGAGGCAGGGTGGCTCAAAATTTTGAAGCCCCCAGTGCCATGCTTCCTATGCCCTTGAAACTAATATATTTACTTTAGGTTAAACCTTAACTTCCATGCTATAAATATGCAATCTTGTCCATGGCTTGATTCTAACACACTTCTAACCGACCTTCAAAACGTAGTTACCAGCCCAGCCCTGACCTCCATAATACCTCTATTATCCCTCACTTCTTTTCAGTGCGTTGTTATCACAATAACGCTGGGGTACTGGTCTGAAAAGTTTTGCTGAAATGTTTACCCTTTTTCTAACAATTTTCTCTTCTGCAGCTTCACCGCACAGGTTTTTATACGATTTCCTTCTTGCTGTTTACCTTTAGGATTTTTCTGAGGTAAGACACTGGAATTCTTCGATGCGACTTGCAGGATTTTCCCCATTAAGCTTACCCTTAAGTTAGGTTTTTTTTACTTTCATTCGTACAAAGTGGGTGGCTAGTTCAAGAGAGTCCCACTCTCGAGGGGGTGGGAGTGGGAGTTTAGTCTCTAGTGTGCCTGTTTAGAGGACCCTTTCTCCTTGGGTTTGAGTGTTTTTCACCCTAGGCCCCGCCCTACCACGAGGATAGCCTAGCGTTATACTATGCATTGTATTAACATGTTAGGATATTTTCAGCACAGGTTCTATGCATCAGGCCAACTTCTCATTTCGATGTTGGCGCATGCGCAGGTTGTAGTATCCACAGGATAAGCAGGAAGTTTGCTTCTTTCAGCACCAAGGAGCTACAGTTAGTACAAGAGAGCCTATTTATTCTTTTACGTTACATTGAATTTTGTGACTTCATTTTTCTTGCTTATAGTTAAAATAAAGTTTTTAATTTATAGGAGGGACTATGCTGGAGGGACCATGCATAGGTCTCCTTGGCGTCCCCCTTTCAGGAGAATTAACTGTTTCTTTTTATCTCTACAGTTCACAGTGGTTCGTGTTTTCCACGTCACCCCTGCGTTTTTAAAGTTTTCACGTTTCATGCTTTTTCCTGTGATGGTTAGATAGACTGTCTTCGTCTTCTCCCCCTCCGCCGCCACCCAAGTCCAAGCTACAGCATGCGAGACCGCCGCCCACTATCAGCAGGGCACCTGATGACAGCCCCCACAGCTGAGTAGTCATACGCTCATGCGTACGCCTTTTGCGCCAGACACTGTGGCAGAGCCAAGCACTCCCCAAGCTTCCGTCCTCCCGGTACCGTCTCCTCCTAAACGAGGCAGGACCCGGGCAAGGGACAGGAAACGGGATAGTACATACAAGAAGACAGAGTCGACGGTACCAGTCATCCTCACTTTCTTCTTCTTCCTCTTCCTCCTCTTCCCCTGAACCCAGGCAGAGGCGAAGAAAACGGCATAGGAGAGAACCTCTAGAGGACTCCTTCATGGACACATTCAAGCAGACTCATGAGACTCTGGAGTACCAGGCGATGAAGCGGAGGCTGCTGCCCCTCGCACCTCACCGCCTTGCCGCTGCCGAAGCACAGCATCCCCCAACCCTGAGGTCTCGGAAGAGGATGCCCTTGACATCTATCCCTCGGGAGAAGATGTCGACCTTGTGGACAATCCAGACCCAGTGCGGAGACTCCAAACTCCCCCAGGGTACTGGATTTTCTCCGGTACAGGGGTTGCTCCCTACTGCCCGGTTCAAGCCATACCCATTGCCGCCCCACTGTTACAGACCACACTGGATAGGACACCCATACCCTATCGGGTACCGGACGAGGTCCTTTTTCCGCCACCCCCTCCAGCGGACCCCTGTTGCAGGGGAAGCAGGTCTCCCAGCTCCTATATTTCCTAGCACAGGAAATTAGGCTGTAGGAAGTAGAGGCCCCTCTCGCAGAGACGGGCGCACAGTCTCGACGCAGACTACTCACTACTGCTCAACGAAAAACTAAAGCCAACAGCTAAGCAATTCCCCATAGATGCTTTCCTGGTGACCAGAGTACAGCATTGGGCCTGGACCCCCACCAAGGACTGGACGGCCTACAACAGAGAGGTTGATCAGGCCAGCTTCCTACCAGGCACTCATAAACACCCCCTTGATCCCGGAAGGAGTATGGCAACTCTTTCACCTCAAGAAAGAGTTGCCGCTTGCACCTGAGGTGCAAGCGGCACCTCAGCTCTGCGGCCAGGACCATGAAGTTTCTTGATCCTGTGGTCCAGCGGAGGGAATATTCCCTCGTAGTTGTTGACCGGGCCATACGGCGGGGCTTTAAGTTCCAAGCTCTCACCATTTGGGTGACTGAGGGATTAGACTTGGTCCTGCGCAGACACCTGCCAGCCGACATCATCCCAACGACCACACCTAGGCTAACCGGACTCTCAGACTTGCTCGACGCGACAGTCGACCAACTCACCCGAGTCTTTGCAAAGGTGGCCATGAAGAGGCACGAGAATGTTCTCCCCCTCCTTGGACTCTGAAGCCACTCAGACGGACCTTCGGCGGCTGCCAACAGAAGGCCCAGACCTCTTCGCAGGTCACTTCTGAGATGTCCTGTCGCGCCAGGCCGGCTGACAGGATAAACTTAGGAAGACTTAAGAAGCTGTTAGGGAGGGCGAAGCCTTTGTCTTCTCCTTCCGCACGTTGTCAGGCTTCCGCCTCTGTAAGGGGCTGGGGTGCGGCTACCCAGC
Organism: Chiridota heheva; assembly: GCA_020152595.1. Classification (NCBI taxonomy): domain Eukaryota; kingdom Metazoa; phylum Echinodermata; class Holothuroidea; order Apodida; family Chiridotidae; genus Chiridota; species Chiridota heheva. Next base: position 1,427,170 of record JAIGNY010000432.1, on the reverse strand, counting down.
GACGGGCTCTAGCTCCAGCCCGATACAGCTCTTTCCTCTCGCCAGGAGTCTACTTCATCGACCGGCAGAGTGAACGTGGCAGAGAGTGGTCGATGCTCCTTTCCCTCTGCACTCAGAGCGAGGGCCTATTCCTCACAAGGTTAAGGAAAGGGCAAGGGGCAGCCCTTTTAACCCACCCACGACGCCCCCATTGACGGGCGGTTGGGGGAAATTTGGCAAAGAACGCTATCACCCTTATCTCGAACCCACTCAGGAACCTTCTTATGTCTACGTTTTTCCTGGCCCCCAAGAAGGGGGAATAAGTGGTGCCCAATCATCAACCTAAGACCACCTAATGTGTTCATTCGTCCGTTGAAGTTCAAGATCGAGACTCTTCACTCCATCATCTCTCAGTTGACGAGAGGCCAGGGCCACCTCGGTTGACCTACGAGGGGCCTGTGGGCCACCTCGGTCGACCTCGCAGACGCTTAACTGCATGTGCTCATGCATGAGGAGCACAGGCGTTTTTGTCGTTCTAGTTTAAGGGAGCAACATACACGTTCAGGGCGCTACCCTTCGGGTTGTCGACTGCCCCCAGGATTTTTACCCGGATTACCATGGTTCTAGCAGCTTTTCTACGAAAGCAAGGTATCAGAATCTGTATGTATCTAGACAACTGGCTTATCGTCGCAGTAGACGCAGCCACTGTCGCAGAAAACAAAAGTGTAGTCATAAGAGGCTCTGGACAATCTCGGCAAGTCCAGTCTAGTTTCTTCCCAAATTCCCATTTTTTTGGAAGCAGTCCTTGATTTCACACAGGATCGTATTTGACCAACAGAGGAACGCATCCAAGCCATGAAGGCGGGTCCTGGCGACCTCCTTTCTCAACCGGCGTTGCCGGCGAGAGTGTGGCTGGTATTCTTAGGATACCTGGCCAGTCTAGTAGATGTAGTCCCTATGTGCAGATTTCACATCCGGGATCTACAATTTCACCTACTGGATTATTTCGCCCCATCTAGTAGGGACCTCGGTGTTCTCGTCCCCTGTACTCAGACGTGGTCCTCCACATCTTGTGGTGGTGCTACCACTACCACCAGTGTCAGTGGTGACAGACGCGTCTTTGGAGGGGGCATTTAGCGTGGTCCCAAGTCGTGATACGATTTTGCGATTGTTCAGGCAATCACATGCAATAAATCCGCGCTAATCACAACAACTGGTTAAGGCACACCAAGTACGAGGCACAGCCACTTCAATTGCGCTTTTTGGTGGGGTTCCCCTCAGCGAGATTATTTTCGCTGCTGTATGGAAAACGCCAGCCACGTTCGTCTTCGTATATCTGAAGGATATACCAGACTACCAAGGTGGGGTTGCAAGGGCTGTTCTTTCGAGAAGAGGACCATTCCTTTTTTGAGGTGAATATTCTTGTTTATTTTACTAACAAATACTTTTTTCCACCGTTCAGGCATCTTTTATTTTCGTTTACTTTCACTAACGAGCCTTCGCCGCTGTTTAGGCAATTAATTGGTTGTTCGTTGTTTTACTAATGAAATTTTTCCGGACTTGGGCACTTTCTATTTCGTTTAGTTCTTACTAACAAAATTTTGCGGCAGTTCGGGCAGTTTCTGTTTAGTTTAGCATTACGGACGGTTTTGTGTCCTTCGTGTTTAAGTAACCCCCTCCGGTCCTCTGGCGAACCTTATAAGTTTTCACCATGACGTATTGGGCGTTGTTTACAGTTAGTCTCAGTTCACTAACAGTTTCTGTTTGCATCTGTCTGTTCCCAGATAATAATCTATGTTCTGTCGACGTCATACCTCGATTATTACTAACAGGTTTTCTCCTATTTCTTTGTTATGATTAGGAGTGGTTTACTGTGTGATAGTAATTCCTGTTTCGGGTTTTTGTCGTCCTTAGGATAAGTAATCCAATTCCTCAAGTAGGATAGACTAGTGAGAGTATTAGGACCAGCCTTTAGAAAATTGGGCTTCAACCTGAAGTCCCTTCCTTTCGATCCTCGGTTGCAATCTGATTGCATATTTATAGCATGGAAGGTAAGGTATAACTTAAAGTAAATTTACCCCACTTAGCGTACGTAGGGGGATATTTACGAAAGTTATACTTACCTTCCATGCGTCCCAGCCCTCCCTCTCGTTCAGGCCTCGGTGGAATGTTAAGTTAGGGATATAAGAGGTATTGTGGAGGTTAGGACTGGGCTGGTTACTACGTTTTTAAGGTCTGTTGGAAGTGTGTTAAAATCAGGTCATGGACCAGATTGCATATTTATAGCATGGAAGGTAAAGTATAACTCTCGTAAATATCCCCGCTACGCTTAGCGGGGTAAATTGTATGAAGAAATATTTTGGCATTTAAAGTGATTCTTTCTAAAAAGGTAAATGTCTTTAAATCTGAGGCACCCAAGCTGCTACCCAAACTTGTAGAAGGTGTGACTTCTTATCTTTGCATAAAATAGATTATCCAATAAAAACGAAATTCTGTCGAGCACCAATTGGATTTTGTAATACTTTCAATCCTTCATATTGTGTCCAATTTACATAAAACTATGAATAAAAGAACTTTGATCTTAAAAACACCAATTCAGAGAAAAGAAAATTCATACATGTTAATTACAAATGAAGAAAAAGTTGCCGAAAATCACTAACGTTGTAATCTCATTTTTAGCTCGACTATTCTTTGAATATTCGAGGCTATTCTACTACCCCCGGCGTCGGCGTCCGTTAAAGTTATGAATGGTGTGCATTCATGTAACTTGCATAGGGTAGTAGAGGAAATGGGTACTGTTTAAATGAGAGTGAATTGGGTAGGGGAAGGGGGTGCATACTAATTAGCTTATTTGAATAACATGAAAATATTTGTCTGGTTAAAGTTTTCATAAGTTGTGAATGGTGTACATTCAGATAACTTGGCATAGAGGTAGAGCACATGGGTACTGTTTAAATGAGCATGATTGGGGTATTAAGGGAGGGGGTGTGTGTGCATACTAATTAGCTTATTTGCATAACAATGAAAATATTTGTCCGGTTAAAGTTTTGGATTTCATAACTTAAGTAATGAATGGTGTACGTTTATGTAACTTGGCATAGGGGTAGAGAACATGGGTGCTGTGCAAATGAGCATGATTGAGGGGTTGCGTGCGCATTCTAATTGGCTTATTTGTATAACAATGGCAATATTTATATGTATCATATGTCTTGAATTAAGAGTGGATAGTGAGGATTTTGTTTTGGTGCATGACGAACAAGGTCAACCTTCAGACGGTCCACCTGCCATGCAAGGAGAACACGATTGCAGATCTGTTATCTCGCCTGCAACGCCTGCAAGAAGCCCCCCACAGAATGGGCCCTCCTTCTACATGTGGCCGATGCGATCTGGTTGACCTTTGGGCTCCCGGATGTAGATCTATTCGCGTCCGTGGACAACCACAAGCTACCAACTTTTTGCGCTCTGACCCCCGACCTAAAGGGTCTGGAGGTTTGACTCATTCACGACCAGTTGAACCCACTTCGTGGACTCCGCCTGTCCACCATTCGTGCTGGTTCTGAGAGTACTGGCCAAGGTGACGTACGATCAGTGTCACATGTTGCTTCTGGTAGCTCCCAATTGGCCCGGCCCACCGTGGTTCCCTCAGGTGCTCAATCTAATCGCATGTTTCCTATACGAGCTTCCGGTTACGGACGACTTGGTCTCAACCCTGGGCTCCGGCAAAATGCACCACAATCCAAGAGCACTCCATTTGACTTTGTGGCCTCTATCCGCAAATCCCTTGTGTCGCAAGGCCTTTCAGTGGAAGCTGCTCAAGTGGCAGCCCAAAGTCGGAGACCTTCCACTTTGGGGATGTATTCTTCCAGACTCGGGATGTTTCGAGACTGGTGCCAGAATGTATAGGTTTCTCCGCATACGGTGCCTCTTGGTAACGTACATGTAGCACACTTCTTGTTGAGTCAGTTTAATCTGAATAAACCCATCAATACAGTCAAGGGGTTTCAGACAGCCATAGCAGCTATCCACCGGGGCTTGTCAGATGGGTCGACCATCACAGACGCAGGACCTCTGGAAGGATTACTTAAAGGAATGTCTTACAAAGACCTCTAGTTCGGACCTGGCTCACCCATGGGACATGCAGGTGCTTCTCGAGACACTAGCACGGGCTCCGTTCGAGCCACTTCCTGAGTGTCTGTTAAAGAAACTGACGATCAAAACGGTTTTTCTACTCCCAGCAGCCTTTGCCAGACGCAGAGGTGCCGTTCACGCGCTTTCGCTCAAAGAAGGCCATAATCGCTTCGAAACTGGGGGCGTTTGACTCGTGCCGGATCCAGCTTTCTTGGCCAAGAATCAAACTTTAGAGTTCTTACCGGAACCGATATTCCTTCCATCGCTCTCCACGTTTTTTGACACATCCAAGGTCAAGGCCTGGCGTCCGGTTCGGTGTCTCAAACATTATGTCAAATGTACGCAATCCTTACGGAACGACGTTAACGCCTTATTCGTGTCTTTACAAAACCTGCATCACGCCGTTTCACGTGATACGATTTTGCGATTGTTCAGGCAATCACATGCAATAAATCCGCGCTAATCACAACAACTGGTTAAGGCACACCAAGTACGAGGCACAGCCACTTCAATTGCGCTTTTTGGTGGGGTTCCCCTCAGCGAGATTATTTTCGCTGCTGTATGGAAAACGCCAGCCACGTTCGTCTTCGTATATCTGAAGGATATACCAGACTACCAAGGTGGGGTTGCAAGGGCTGTTCTTTCGAGAAGAGGACCATTCCTTTTTTGAGGTGAATATTCTTGTTTATTTTACTAACAAATACTTTTTTCCACCGTTCAGGCATCTTTTATTTTCGTTTACTTTCACTAACGAGCCTTCGCCGCTGTTTAGGCAATTAATTGGTTGTTCGTTGTTTTACTAATGAAATTTTTCCGGACTTGGGCACTTTCTATTTCGTTTAGTTCTTACTAACAAAATTTTGCCGCTGTTCGGCAGTTTCTGTTTAGTTTAGCATTACGGACGGTTTTGTGTCCTTCGTGTTTAAGTAACCCCCTCCGGTCCTCTGGCGAACCTTATAAGTTTTCACCATGACGTATTGGGCGTTGTTTACAGTTAGTCTCAGTTCACTAACAGTTTCTGTTTGCACCTGTCTGTTCCCAGATAATAATCTATGTTCTGTTGACGTCATACCTTGATTATTACTAACAGGTTTTCTCCTATTTCTTTGTTATGATTAGGAGTGGTTTACTGTGTGATAGTAATTCCTGTTTCGGGTTTTTGTCGTCCTTAGGATAAGTAATCCAATTCCTCAAGTAGGATAGGACTAGTGAGAGTATTAGGACCAGCCTTTAGAAAATTGGGCTTCAACCTGAAGTCCCTTCCTTTCGATCCTCGGTTGCAATCTGATTGCATATTTATAGCATGGAAGGTAAGGTATAACTTAAAGTAAATTTACCCCACTTAGCGTACGTAGCGGGGATATTTACGAAAGTTATACTTACCTTCCATGCGTCCCGGCCCGCCTCCCTCTCGTTCAGGCCTCGGTGGAATGTTAAAATAGGGATATAAGAGGTATTGTGGAGGTTAGGACTGGGCTGGTTACTACGTTTTTAAGGTCTGTTGGAAGTGTGTTAAAATCAGGTCATGGACCAGATTGCATATTTATAGCATGGAAGGTAAAGTATAACTCTCGTAAATATCCCCGCTACGCTTAGCGGGGTAAATTGTATGAAGAGATATTTTGGCATTTAAAGTGATTCTTTCTAAAAAGGTAAATGTCTTTAAATCTGAGGCACCCAAGCTGCTACCCAAACTTGTAGAAGGTGTGACTTCTTATCTTTGCATAAAATAGATTATCCAATAAAAACGAAATTCTGTCGAGCACCAATTGGATTTTGTAATACTTTCAATCCTTCATATTGTGTCCAATTTACATAAAACTATGAATAAAAGAACTTTGATCTTAAAAACACCAATTCAGAGAAAAGAAAATTCATACATGTTAGTTACAAATGAAGAAAAAGTTGCCGAAAATCACTAACGTTGTAATCTCATTTTTAGCTCGACTATTCTTTGAATATTCGAGCTATTCTACTACCCCACCGGCGTCGGCGTCCGGTTAAAGTTGTGAATGGTGTGCATTCATGTAACTTGGCATAGGGGTAGTAGAGGACATGGGTACTGTTTAAATGAGAATGAATTGGGTAGGGGGAGGGGGTGCATACTAATTAGCTTATTTGAATAACATGAAAATATTTGTCTGGTTAAAGTTTTCATAAGTTGTGAATGGTGTACATTCAGATAACTTGGCATAGAGGTAGAGCACATGGGTACTGTTTAAATGAGCATGATTGGGGTATTAAGGGAGGGGGGTGTGTGTGCATACTAATTAGCTTATTTGCATAACAATGAAAATATTTGTCCGGTTAAAGTTTTGGATTTCATAACTTAAGTAATGAATGGTGTACGTTCATGTAACTTGGCATAGGGGTAGAGAACATGGGTGCTGTGCAAATGAGCATGATTGAGGGGTTGCGTGCGCATTCTAATTGGCTTATTTGTATAACAATGGCAATATTTGTATGTATCATATGTCTTGAATTAAGAGTGGATAGTGAGGATTTTGTTTACACAAATGATCATATATGTGAAGAGCATTGTCTGCACTAGATGGTGAGGTGTAATGTGCATATTAATAGGTTATTTATTTGCATAACAATAAACTCGTAGAAAATATTTAACCTAAGATAATAAATTGGTACAGTGGTAGATGGCATTGGTACTGTTCAGTTGAACATGATTGGGGGTTGTGTGCATACTAATTTGCATAACAATGAACATATTTGTATCTATGATAGCTCTTAATTTAAAGTGGATGTGGGGATTTTGTTTATGTAAATGATCATATATATGAAGAGCATTGTTTACACTCAATGATGAGGTGTAGTGTGCATATTAAAGTAGGTTATTTGCATAACAATAGACTTAAGTACAAAATATTTAACCTGAGATAACTTGGTATTTAGTTCAGTGGTAAAGGGCATTGGTACTGTTTAGTTGAGCATGATTGGGGGAAGGGGGGGGGGGGTTGTGTGTGCATACTAATTAACTTATTTGCATAGCAATGAAAATATTTTTATATGTGGTATCTCTTGAATTAAAGCGGGTATGATGATTTTGCTTAAACAAATGATCATACAGTATATGTAAAGAACATTGTTTACAGTAAAATGTTTGCCTTGCCTTGAATAAACAGATAAAGAAGGATGCAAATAAAAGTTTTCTAAAGAATGTCAAGTTAGGGGTTTGGGAAATATAAACAATAAGCAGAATGTGGGGTAGAAGATGACATGATGATAAAGTAGCTAAAGGAATTAGGATGAGCGTGGAATTTCTTGTGGGACTGGGTGAGATTGTAGGGCAGGGTGGGGTGGGATGTTGGTCAGTGCGTTGGCATGTTAGACAGGGTGGATTGGCATGTAGAACAGTGGGTTGGCATGTGGAACAGTGGGTTGGTATGTGGAACAGGATGGGTTGGCATGTGGAACAGGGTGGCTAAGTTGGCATGTGTAACAGGGTGGGTCGACATGTGGGACAGGGCGGAATGGCATCATCTGGATTGCAGTTGTGATGGCATGTGGGTCATGTAAGTGGTGGAATGACATACAGTATCTGGTTTTCAGGTGTGATTGCATGGATTATAGGAATTAGATGACACTTGGGACAGGTTGGGATGGAATGTGGGACAGTCTGAAATGTGCATTTTTAGAGGTGAGGGGATTTGTATTGTTTCCAATGTCTAGTTTGTCATACGTTAAGCAATAATGTTTTGCATAATTTTGCTTAAATGTTATTGTACATTTTCATGCTGTTTGATACACATATTTTCGTAAATTGGAAGTTGTATTACAATCTAGGATGTAGTTCTGGGAATGTGTAGGGGTTGGGAGGGTACAGGATGGAGAGGGGCTTAATGACATTCTTTCATTGACATTGGCAAGTCAGGGCCTCTCCTTTCTTTGTTATTCATTTGATAAACTAAAAGAGGTGTTCTAGTTATAAAAAGTGCTAGCTTTTACATGTTTTCTGAGTTACTGAATGAGATAACCTTGAGCTTTGTTGTCTTAAAATATCTGGGAAAACGCAAAGATAATGATGAACGATAATTAATTCAATGAATACCCAAATAATATGAAGTTTGAAGTAAAGTGTGAAAATTAACAAAGCAAATGAAAATGTAAGTGCATCTTTGAAAGCTCAAGTAATTTGAAATCATGCCCCTGCTACCCTATTTCTGTATACACTTCCCTCCATAAGCCCATTCTCTACACTGGCTTTGAATAGTCGAATATACTGTCCTTCCGACAGTTCTTGTTCAAATTCAATGCAATTTAATGAACCATGCTGACTGAAGTATATACTGGAATGTTTGCTTACTCGCCCACTTATAAGGGTATAAGAAAGAACAATCATGTGGGCTTTTCCCTTCTCTGACAAATTTTAAAAAGCAACATTAAAGGCCATATTATGCTTATATCCACCATTGTTTGAATTAAAGTTTGATATTACCGTAATGATCAACAGGGAGAACATTCCTCTCCAACCTATTTTGTCAAACTTTAATAGGTATCTTGCCTAAAATTCATAAGCCAATGGCAACCGTAATGGAAGAGAGCTATATTATCTACTACTATTTGCTTATCATTTCAGCTGCTTGACTATTCTCAACAATGATCAAAAGGAGTTCTCATAATACGTCCAGTGCAATCCCTATAATATGTCAAGTGCGATCCCTATATACAGATGGTGAAAGTTCAATTTTAGAGACCCGTTTATTGAAGTAAATTTCCTTATGGGTGTAGCTTTTGCACCATTCAATGGATAAAGGGCGAAACTCTGAAATACATTGTATCAAACGGCATATTACCTAGCTATGCATTCTACCTTTCTTGACGGTTGCACAAGTGCTCGAGAAAGAGTATATAAATCATGAGAAGGGCATTTTGGTCGATTTTCGATATCTGTGGTAACATCTCTTTCATATCGGATCTTAAAAGATCAGATGGATGCTTTATTGGGTTTTTAAAAGGAAAGGTAGTAGTTATTACCAGTAGGTTATAAGGGAAACGTACAAAGGGGCACCCACAAATACCCCACTGCTCACATTTACTGGCGCAAACCTATTGTGGCACTTCCACGTAGAAGATACCACACTCGGAATAACCAACGAAAAATAAACTTTTCTACAATTCTTATAAGGCTTACATTTATGTGTGAAGTTAAATTCAACGAATTACACCGTACACAATATCTTTACAAATAAACTGCATACCTTCAGATTTTCCAAAGGACATATATACATATTGAAAATGTGGTATGTGGGTTCTTCAGAGTTTCTGGAGTGTCGCATGAAACTTGTTTTCAAGAAGGGTACCACTTGACAAAATGTCCGTCGGAACAATCTTTAGTTAAAAGACACATACCGGGAACCTACCTACTCTAAATCTAGCTGAATAACCAGCCAGAATTCCACGTGATTCAAAATGTTATGTACTTGCAATTTACCTCTTAACCTACCCCCAAAAACTTACTTCTGATCCGTAAAAAGCTTGCAACAAATTGCCTATGTTCTTTCTCTGTGAGAAGAGTCATATATTAGGTGAATATCGTTCAAGAATTGCATATCTGTATGTATTTTATATGGATACTAATTTGACCTGCTGTACATCTCGAAAGACTAGTGGAGCATAGAATTGTTGAAAGACTTTCATCCTACATCGCCAGTGGAAGTGGAAACTTGACTTTCTTTTTTAAATGATCCTTCCCTCGAATACTCTGTCCAAGGTGATCTTGCCACAGATCAGTGGGTTCTGAGGACTTATCAAACCAAGCATCTTCGTTTCGTTGTGCCCATAAGTCGTCTTGGTGGTTTCCCTGCTCTCGACTGATGGATTTACACCGCAGCAATAATATCTTAGCAGCTCCTGCACCCCTAGTAGGGCCCGCAGACAGCATCTTGTAGTAAGCTGTTAGAAGAAGGTGTCGGGGCTTGATACATGGATACTGCTTGCAGTTAGATCGTTGCTGGGCCAAAAACTGTAAAGAGATACAAATAAGATATGTTTAGATACAAATAAGCATCAATATACGCTGATCATATTTTCATCATTAACACAAGCAATTATAGTGATAACTAATGCAGACGATCCTTACCTCTAATTTTTAACAATGTCAACAACACTCCGATGGGTACACTATATGGAAGTCTAACAAAATAAGTGCATCAAAACATAGGCTTTTTATCACATCTACCACTTTTGTCACTTCTCACCATTTTGTCAAGCATCGACCACTTTTGTCAAAAACTAGGTGACGAGTGTTGTCGCAAGTACGTTAGGCCCAGTTTTATCACCAATAACCAAATCACCAATTTTGTCAGTTTTAAAAGTCGGCGATGTTTGTGACAACAGTGGTGAGCTGTGAAAAAAGTGATGAGCTGTGAAAAAAGGTGGTGAGCTGTGAAAAAAAGTGGTAGTTGTGACAAACGTTGTTGCTACCGACGTCTATTCCAGATGGCAACGCTACATTTTTCTGAAATGCAATCCAACGCAGAATTCTGTCACAATAGTGCTATATTAAAATTGCGAGTATCGAGGCGTTACAGATTTGCATATTCCTTAGACTGTTAATGTTACCCGGTTTTTACCTTTTTCGAATTTTTCTTCGCCTGGTTAATTACTTTCTTTCCATTTGACTTGTTCTCCAAAAGTTCCTCATATCCCAGAAGGTAGCATTCAGCCAAACGAAGGAGTGCTTTAGCGACAGAGTATGAGCCAGTTTGGCCGGGCTGTAGTTGCTCAGCTGTCATTACCCATTGCTCCGCACTATCCCATTCGCCTAATCGGCAATACCTACAAGGGAAACAAGATGCATCTCCAAGAATTGTGTTTTAATTTACGCTCTAGTAAATGTTTAACTTTATAAGAGAACTTCAACATCACGGAATAATTGGATGCATCCCAATTCCTCTCAATTCTTGATGCTTCAACATAATTTTGTCAGCGATAATGTTTTGGATAGCTATAGATGTCATTCATATATAGACATATATCAGCATGTCTACCTTAAATACCAAATATAAATATAGATATACTGAAAACTACACAAATGTCAATGTCATAGTGACCACTGGCAACTTTTAGTCCCGAGTTTACGTTACAGCTATATGTGAAATTGGTGAAAAGTGACTTTTGACCAATCTCATGCAATACGAAATTGATTTGTATCATTTCCAAAATCGAGGTAGTAAAACTAAATTAATAATATAACATACCACAAAGACATAGCTGCTAGCAGGCAAAATTGTGAAGATGAATCTCTCGCAAAAGCTGGATCGTTTTTCGAGTTCTGATAAAATGCCAGACAGTGTTGATGTGTCTCGATAATTATTCCTGGAAAATGTAAAATTATATAAACCAAGACTAACGCATAAAGTAGGAAGAATAACGATTATGCATGTTGTGGTTAGTGTCGCACATCGTCTGAAAATTTATACAGATGGAATATGACCAATTTCAATCGACTTTGATAGAATTTGCATTCGTTCTTGCAAATGTTGGTGTACATACAAAAGTAGATAGGCCTATAGCTCAGTTTAAAGGCCATCTATCATAAATAAAATGTGGCGGCGTACATTTTATTCCAAAACAATTACTGATTGGTCTATCAGTACAAGTGTACATTGGACCATTGGTTCGACCAATTAAAACACGCGCATTGAAATATATTTACCTCCACGTCAGAGACTAGCTGGCCTTTAATATCACCTAAAAATGTACTTTTTAACAAAATGCAAAAATTGCATTTGTTTTCTCGACAATCATCGTAATATCAGTGAAGTGTTTCATAAAATTTGAAGATCATTTTGTAACTCACTGTGTTGCATCATTAGACTGCGAGAAATATTGATATTAGATTTCGTATTATTTTATGAATCGAACCCCTTAAACATGGGACAAAACTAAATAATTGTGAATAATAATATATGAATTACAAAAGAAGATGAAGTCGACAAAATGCATAGCAAATCTTATGTGTGCTTCTGAGAACATTTCAGTACCTGATTCTAACAGTACATCCATACTGCTGCAGTAATACCACGTTTTAGCAACGATGTCCTCTTCTTCACTTGCACCGTACTGTAGCATTTCCACCAGTTCCTCCGCAGATGCAATTCTTAATGGTAAAGATATGAGAACATTGTCTCTGATACTATACAAGATGGCAAAGTTTGTCTGTTTTAAGTGATCATGTGGATTTTGGCAAGTTATTTAAGCTACAACCAAGCACTATCACCAGAGACACAATTTTAAAATTTACAAAGAGTACACCCGTTTGGATTTTGGACATATGTACACTTTTTTTCAGCCAGCAAGTTGTTAATTGGAATGCTCTACCTGATTATGTTGTGGACTTAAAATCTCTCCTGCAGTTTAAAATGAGATCTAATTCTTACAGTACCAACAAGGATTTTCGTGGTGTAGTGCTTTGTCCTCTCACCCTTACGTCCCGGGTTCGAATCCCGGTGGGTCTGCAACCAGTGATTTTAAAGTGGTTATCAAAGGCCGTCTTGATATAATGTCCAGCACTGGATGTTTTCGGGACGTTAAACCTTGCTATGCTGTGCTATATGGGCCGAATCCAGCAGTTAATTGAGTTCAACTTAAACAGTTTAATGACAGCATGAACTATGACATACTTTCAACTATTTTCATTCGGGCTTTATCTAAACTGTTTCAAATATGATATTGCGAACAATTGTACTGGACTGGACTTATTGTTTTTATTTTGTAGTAAATCATACTCTGGTTTACTGCGGCTTGTGTTAATAAAATCATGAGAGGTTTCTGCCTACTTCAAATGAACTTAATTTATAAATGTGAACAAACGATCGCTGTAGTTACCTTCCAGCTATGATAAGGGATTCTACGAGTCTTGGCAACACCTCCGATGTCAAACCATTGTCATGTAATTTCATGGCTATTTTCAAAGCGCTGTAGCCTGTTCATAAAAATACGTATTGACGACATATATTAACATGCAACTGTACAGACAACATTATTCCAATTGTTTTATAGGAATCTTCCCAAGATTATATTATGCATTTCTTTGAACTTCAATTACCTCAATAATAATAATAATAATAATAATAATAATAATAATAATAATAATAATAATAATGATAATGATAATGATAATAATAATAATAATAATGATAATAATAATAATAATAATAATAATAATAATAATAATAATAATAATAATAATAATAATAATGATAATAATAATAATAATAATAATAATAATAATAATAATAATAATAATAATAATAATAATAATAATAATAATGATAATGATAATATAATGATAATAATAATAATAATAATAATAATAATAATAATAATAATAATAATAATAATAATAATAATAATAATAATAATAATAATAATAATAATAATAATAATAATAATAATAATAATGATAATAATAATAATAATAATAATAATGATAATAATAATAATATAATAATAATAATAATAATAATAATAATAATAATAATAATAATAATAATAATAATAATAATAATAATAATAATAATAATAATAATGATAATAATAATGATAATAATAATATAAAAAAATAATAATAATAATAATAATAATGACAATAATAATAATAATGACAATAATAATAATAATAATAATAATAATAATAATAATAATAATAATAATAATAATAATAATAATAATAACAATAATAATGATAATAATAATAATAATGATAATAATGATAATAATAATAATAATAATAATAATAATAATAATAATAATGATAATAATGATAATGATAATAACATTAATAATGATAATAATAATAATAATAATAATAATAATAATAATGATAATAATGATAATGGTAAATAATCAAATGGTTACTAATAAAGCGCAAATAAGCACTTTGCAAGCAAATTTGATAGTTTGCTCATCTGTTACTCTACCGAACATTCTAAAAAAAGAAAATTCAAACTTTAGAAAAAAAATACATGAAACTATGATACCAATTTGTTTCTTTAATAGTCCTATTATCATATATTTACCCCGCTAAGCGTAGCGGGGATATTTACGAGAGTTATACTTACCTTCCATGCTATAATTATGCAATCTGGTCACACGACCTGATTCTAACGCACTTCTAACCGAACCTAAAAAACGCAGTAACCAGCCAAGCCCTGACCTCCATAATACCTCTGTACCACCTCACTCAACATTCCACCGAGGCCTGAACGAGAGGGGAGGCGGGCGGGATGCATGGAAGGTAAGTATAACTCTCGTAAATATCCCCGCTACGCTTAGCGGGGTAAATTTACTTCAAGTTATACCTTACCTTCCATGCTATAATTATGCAATCAGATTGCAACCGAGGATAGGAAGGAAGGGAGTTCAGGTCGCCGCACATTTTTTTTTTTTTTTTTTTGGCTGGTACGAAAACTCACACGAATCGAATCCCGTGTAAAGGACGAAATTCCTTCTCCTCGGAAGGATGAAAGACCTCAAGAGTGGGAAGAACTAAAACATAGTAAACCACGGCGAGGTACAGTCAAACCGAACAAGGTACCATACGTTGACAGTAACGGAGGCAAACCTCGAAAGAGCCTGAGCGAAAAGCCCAGAAAAACAAGCCAACCGGAAGAGCGTTTGGACACAATTACAGCAAAGTGTTCACAAAAAACGCCACAAGCCACACCGGATTCGACCACGAGACGGAACCGGCGAGTAAACTACGATTGGGAACGAAGCGTGTACTAACGAAAACGAATTGAAGAAATCCCGGACAAGGGAAAAATTCGTTAGCGCATAACCGCGTAAGAGCTAAAGTTAGCGGGGGAACACGAACGTCGAAAAGTGAGTCAGACCAAAAACAAGAGAAAAACCGCAAAAAGCGTTTTCTCGAACGGCGGCACGAGAGATCCCGTGAAAAGAGGTTATGCCCCGAACCCGAGTGCATACCGCGGCCGTTCTATGAACAGTTCAGACTACTTTAAAAGAAAGCCACTGGACGATCGATCGGAGGAAAATGTCACATGACACACTACGAAGAGATCTCCGCGTAACTTACCAGTGGTCGCGAGTCAAAGACCGTAGACCCCACTGGAAAAACCCTGGTGGATAGCTGCAAGTTATCCCAGAGCTCATGACGGAACTGAGCTTGAGAGAGGGCCCACCTCCACAACGGGGAGGGGTGAACAACCCCTCAGAAAAGCCATGCTACGTCGAGGAAAGGCGGGCCGAGGCCACACCATCAAACGAAGCGCTCCGGGACTGAGATGCAGTCCGCCGGAGCCCGGGAAAGAGACAAAAATCGTCCCTGACCCGAGGCTCGTACGTGAAGCCTGCAAGGTCTTGAGCAGCCAAAGTTCGTCCTGCGCCGAGACGAAAAAAGGTCAAGTACCCGTTCAAGTTTCCGACAGAAGGGGTCACAAGAAAAGTGCCCCGACCTTGATCAAGAAGCCCCCGTCGGCACCGACGGTGATATCTGACGGGTGAAAACTTCCTTCCTTACCCCAGGTGGGAGCACCCGCACCACCACCAAAGGGGATGACCACCGACTGAACGTGTAAAGCGGAGGGACTGAACGACACCATCCGCAGTCCAGAAAAAACTGCCGACCCTGAGCAAAGGTTGTTGAAACCGACTGACCAAAAATCAAAGGCTAGCGAAACAAAAGGCAGGCCGTTAATATAAAACGTATACAAGAAGGGCTGCCAACCGTGTAAGGCCATGTAGCTGTGAGACGGCATGGGTCGTAAGACCACGGAGCCGTACAACATAGTCGACGGCACCCAAGCGGGGTCCGAAAACTGTAGCAGTTGCGGGACCGCGAGCTCCAGGCCACGCCTATCAACAGCGAAACTTGTCTAAGAAGTTGACTGGAGAAAGTGTTAACGTACTACGTATAGTAACAACCTTGAAACCGCGGAGCCTACGGCTACGGGCGCGGAGAAAACGAATACCGTATGTCTGTACGGGCAGTTAAGTAACAGGCCGTAAAACCGCAAGGAAGCAGCTGTAAGGTGTTAAAGTATGGAATGAACCATACGTGCCGTTGTTGGTAATAGCTACCCCAAACGTAAGGTTGTCTATCAAAATGCCACCTATGATCAAGAAAAATATCCTTCATGGAGGTAATATTGACAAGTAGGGGGTAACGTACTACGTCAACCGTATGAGTCATAAACCCCAGCACTGGGGTAGAAATCACGAAAGAGGTGACGTCCTGTGTATACTACACGGACCATTAAACACCCTGCACCACGGAGCTGAAAAGCGCGTGGCTACTGGGGGGACTTACGCCGTACAAAGTATGCAACCCCGTTAAGTATTACAGATCCGTTATGGGTCTACAAAAGCGTCAGCATGACAAGTAAAAACCACGAGTCCTTCGCCAACTATGTCTCTGTGCACCACGGAGCAAAAAGCTCGTGGCTACGCGAGGGGGACAACTGGTACTGGTACGTGTCCCGAACGTAGTAGCTATCAGTACAAAAGGACCGTCGAGGTCCACGATAGCGTGAACGTACTACACCTGTAACGTGAGTCGTTATCTCATTATACCTCTATTCACCACGGGCCACCGAGTAAGTGGCTACGCGTAGGGAAGATGTACGCAGTACGCGTTCCCGTTGAGAATAGTTAAAATATATATACTGAGGCCGTAAGAAATACGGAGGAGTTCACGTGCCACGCAAGCTATACGAGTCGTAAACTGAGTTTGTTTCATCACGGAGCTACGAAACCGGTAGCTGCGTGGGGAAGAGGGGACTACCGTCGTACTCAGTACGTGTCCCGGTAAGAGAAACGGCCGCGGAACTCAGTAGTTCATGGCTACTGGTCCTCTACCACACAGCCGCGCTGCTGGTATAGGCCGTTAACTCCGTTTGTATAAAATCACTACGGAGCCGCGAAGCCGGCGGCTACGCGTGGGGGACTGCCGTCGAACGCTAAAAACGTCCCAGCAAGAAAAACGACCGCGGAACACTGCAACACGCGGCTAACGGTCGCAATATCCCGAAGTCCCGTTACCCGGGTTTATCGTACGTTGTACGTAAAACCGCGTTAATATCTGCAGAATGTGAGCCGAAGGTCTCGTTCGACGCAAGAATCACATTCAGAGTAGTTTGAACGGTCGTGGAACTACGTAACACGGAGGGAATAGCTCTCGTGATGGTATGCCTCCCGTAAAGAAGGAAATCTTATCACCCGAGCGCTAGGCCTCGAAAACCGAGCAGGCGCTAACACGCGACGCATCCTGGGAGCGTGACGTACCGACAAACGGGGACTCGTCCTCGTGTCCATGAACTGGTGAAAAACTATGCGGAACCGTGACGTTCAACGCGAAAATCTCACCAAGTCAGCTCACACGGACGTGGAGATCTCCGAAACTAACGGGTGTGACGTATGTTGTACGTTACCTTGCTGTAGAACTAAGCAGCACTACAGACCCGAACGTCATCCCATGCCCCGGACGGAGCCGCCAAGTTGTGTTACGGACCCTTACGGGGCCGTAAAAACAAGCCGTGGGGGCCGTATGGAACCGATTACCGGAGCCGTACGGACCCTAATGGACCCGTGCAAGTAATCCAATGGCTCTACAACTAGCCGTAAAAAAGGGGACTAACTCACGTAAGACCCCGTAGGGCGTCGCCTCTTGTGGGCCTACCGGTCCCATCGCGGAACCGAGGACCACAGCGATGTACACGGGTTTGAACATGTCGATAACACCAAAGCGCAACCTAAGAAGCGTTTACATGCGACGCATCGCAGGACAGTCAAGGCGCGTAACGCACCGACACTAGGGACCTGCCCGTCGTGTCGATGATATAGGCGCAAAACATCGCGGAACTGTGACGTTCAACGCGGAAAATCCTACAGAGGCAGTTCACACGGCCGTGGAACAGCGTAGCTATGACCAAGTAGCTTCCTAGCTAGCGAACTCAACTTCGGGGTTCATCGTACAGTGTACGTTATCCCGTTGCAAAAACTCTGAAGTCGTACAGGCCCGTACGGTCTAGAGAAGCGTTTGCACGCTATGCATAGCGGGACCTCTGAGGTGCGTAACGTACCGACGCTCGGAGGCCTGTCCTCCGTGCCTACGATACTGGTGAAAGTAATTGCGGAAATGTAACGTTCAACGCGGATAATCGTATTAATGGTGTTCACGTGATCGTGGAACTGCGTAGCTAATGGCCACGGAACCATGAATAGAATAGCTCTCACGGCGCTATACTACTTGTGAAGATTATCACTTGTCACCTGGCCACATAGCTCGTAGCTAGCGGGTGCATATCCGGGTAAATCGTACGGTGTACGATATCCCGTTACAAAACTACGGAGCCGTACGCATCCGAACACCGGAGCCGCACGCTCTCGGTCGCACCTTGAAAAATACCGGTCGCGGTGGAGTCTGTGCTCCGACCACGCCGCTGGAACCCAATCGCTGCAAAGAGTACCACGAATGGACTCGCAGCATAATCTGCACGCGTAACGCGTGAGATGGATGTGACCGGAGCGTAAATCAAAGAAGCGTTAGCACGCTACGCCGGGACATCAAGGGTGTGTAGAGCATCGACGCCCGAAGACCTGTCCTCCATGTCCATGATACTGGTGAAAATAATTACGGAACGGTAATGTTCAACGCAGACAATCTTAATTGCGTTTGCACGAGTCGTGGAACTGCGTAGCTAATGGCTACGAGACCAAGAAGAAAATAGCTGTCGTGATGCTATACTTCTTGTAAAGAAAGTCATCTGTCACCTGACCACGTAGCGTAGTAGCTAGTGGGCGTATAACCGGGTGAACCGTACAGTGTACGTTATCCCATTAAAGATAAGTTCCGCTCACTGGAGCCGTCCAATGGAAGCGAAAGGACCCGTAAACGCGGACCTTGGAATCGTATGGAACCGTACGGACCCGTAAACACGGGCCGCGGAACCGTCCAATGGAACCGTACGGACCCGTAAAACACGGACCGTGGAACCGTACGGACCCGTAAACATGGGCCGTGGAATCGTATAACTGTCGTAGCCGTTGGCTACGGGACCAAGAAGAAAAATAGCTGTCTCAATGCTATACTTCCGGATTAACTGTACGGTGTACGTCTTTCAAGAGGCGCTCCGCTGAGAGTGGGCGGCGGCCCCGCCTCCCTGGCTTTGGACCTGGGTGGCGGTGGGGAGACGAAGAGGGCCTATCAGACCGTCGCTTCTCCACTTTCTCCGCCGCTCTTTGAAAGTACCGGTCGCGGTGGAGTCTGTGCTCCGACCACGCCGCTAGATCCCAATCGCTGCAAAGAGTACAGGGATTTGACTCGCAGCATAATCTGCACGCGTAACACGTGAGATGGATGTCACCGGAGCGTAATTTAAAGAAGCGTTTGCACGCTACGCATCACGGGACATCCTGGGTGTGTAAAAACATCGACACTCGGGGACCTGTCCTCCATGTCCATGATACTGGTGAAAATAAATACGGAACTAGTAACGTTCAACGTAGACAGTCTTAATTGCGTTCACACGAGCCGTGGAACTGCGTAGCTAATGGCTACGGGACCAAGAAGAAAAATAACTCAATGCTATACTTCTTGTCAAGAATGTCACCTGACCACGTAGCTTGTAGCTAGTGGGCGTATAACCGGATTAAACCGTATGATGTACGTTAACCCGTTAAATACGGACCCGTGTAAACACGGGCCGCGGAACCGTCTAATGGAACCGTCCGCCCCGTAACAACGGGCCGCGGAACCGCATGGAACCGTCCGCCCCGTAACAACAGGCCGCGGAACCGTATGGAACCGTCCGCCCCGTAACAACAGGCCGCGGAACCGTATGGAACCGTCCAATGGAACCGTCCGCCCCGCCCCGTAACAACGGGCCGCGGAACCGTATGGAACCGTCCAATGGAACCGTCCAATGGAACCGTCCAATGGAACCGTCCGCCCCGTAACAACGGGCCGCGGAACCGTATGGACTCCCGGAACCGTATGGAACCGTCCCCGGATTCGCACAATGCCCGCGCAATAGGGGTGCGGAATCGTCGGGGACTGTCCAATGGAACCGTTTGGAACCGTGTTTACTACAACTTAGGCGACGCGTTAACGCCCCTAAGAGGTTATCTCTCTCTTACCGTTACCGCTCTAGGCGCAACGCCTCTAAGAGCGTAACCTTCTCAGTAAATTTCTTTTATATCTGAAAAGAGAAGAACATATATCCATGCGTACATACACAAATACGGCAAAGTAAGTATGATCTTACGGACACGCTAAAGAGAGACGAGGCCTAGCAGTCTAAACAGAACATCAAAACTCTCTTAAACAGAAAACTTCTTCACTGAAAAATAAATTTCTTAAGAGAAGAACGTATGTCCATGCGTACAAACCTAAATACGGCAAAGTAACTATGATCTTACGGACACGCTAAAGAGAGACGAGGCATAGCATTCTAAACAGAACAACAACACTTGCTTTAACAGAAAAAAAATTTAAACGAAAAAATTTACTATCTGAAAAACTTTAGAAACCCGAGAAAACGCATCCAACGTAATGACTTTACTAGCGCCGGGGTAGCGTGGGAAACACCAACCACTGTGTACTTGAGGTCTGTAAAGATAAAAAGGAAAAATTATTTTCCCTGTAATTAGGTCGTCGGAGAGACCCACCCACGGTCTCTCCGACACCCCAATTTCAATCCTGAAAATTAAATATTTTATCTCAAATCTGTGTAAGAAAAATAAAAATATTCATATGCTGCTAACGTGAAAACGAAAATAAGCTCGCTTGTAACAACTGTAGCTCCCTAGAGTTGTTCAGGGCGACCCCACACTTACCCAGCGGTGACTACGACCCAATGCGCATGCGCCAAAATCGAAAAAGGAAATTGGCCTAATGCATACGAGAAGGTGTACTGAAATATCCTAACGTGCTAAACACTATACATAGCATAACGCTAGGGTCACCTCGAGGCGGGTGGGGCTAAGGGAGAAAAAGACTAATTCCCAGGGCGAGAGGTCCCCTAGACAGACACAACCTGTGCTCTAGGACCTAAAACACCCACCACGAGAGTAGGACGCTCTCGAACTAGCCACTCGCTATGTACGAATGGAGACAAAAACCCGCTATCCTAAGTGTAGGCTACACGGGTAAAGTCGTGTAGGTCGGCCGAAGAAATCTTGGACCCATGGCTACCTCACCCTTCTCTCGGAAGACTTGAAAAGGCGAGCCAGATGAGAACGGGCAGCGTAAAAACCCTTCAGGTAGAAGCTGCCGAAGAGAAAAGAGTTAGAAAGGTTAATTAAAATAAAAATAAAAATGACCAGTTTTCAGCGATGTTAGTGACAACAACGCGCTGAAAAAGAGTGAGGTGGTACAGAGGTATTATGGAGGTCAGGGCTTGGCTGGTTACTGCGTTTTTTAGGTTCGGTTAGAAGTGCGTTAGAATCAGGTCATGTGACCAGATTGCATAATTATAGCATGGAAGGTAAGGTATAACTTGAAGTAAATTATATAAATACACATGAAAGTTCAGGTAAACATATTCTATTAAAACTTGTTAATAATCATGAAAATATCAACATTTCTTATCAACTTCAAAGAAAAATTATAGTTATAGACCTAACGCGTTTTCATTCTTTTCACAAATTTGTGATTTATCAAACGATAGACAGACGTGCTATATATTTTTAAGAATGAATACGCATTGATTTTCTAAGTTCTGCCACTATTGGGAAAATGTTTGTGAATCTTTTCCATCAATCAATTGTTATCCGTCTGGAAAAGTCTATCTCATTTATTTAATGAAATATGAGAAAAACATTTACAAAATTACTTAAACAATCTTGAGTCTCTTCTGTCATATATCCAGATATAATCAAATTCACACACATAAAAAAAAACCTTTGAGCACTCACAACTTAAAAACATGAAATGCCATTATGAAAATTTTCTTTTCTTTTGACAGTTTGAATTGAGAATTAAATGCCTTTTGATGATGGGTAGTATCATTCATCGCCATACACTGACAGTCTTATATACTGATTGATTGATTGTGTCAGTATTGAGAGACGGTCGATCAAAATGGCCAGTCAAAATACCCCAGATAGCACACTACGTTGGACCAACGTTGGCAAAAGGTTGGCAAACGTTGGCGTTATGTTGTAGTGGCGAATGAATGTTGGGCAAACGTAGGACCAATGTGTACATGCCAACAGTTGGGCCTTTTACATTAAACCAACGTTGGACCAACATTAACCAGCCAACTGTTGGGGTGTGCTTTGTAGTATGGATAATAATAATAAAGAAGGCAGAGTTTCAAAGTAATTCATTATTTTCATGATTATTGTTTCAAAGGACAATTAATAAGTCACAAAGACAAACTTGCTATTAAAAATAAAAGCTCAAACAAAAGCATAGACCATATATGGATTAGTAATGTTTTTTTATAAAGGAAAATAAACAAATGCAATTTTAACATAGTTTACTTTTAAAAACTATAAATTACATATATTCAACTTCCTATGTATTATCATGTTGTATGTGTATTTACACACAAAACACTATAGCCTGATGGTTATATTGGGTGTATTGGCTACATTGGATACACTTAGTGATACTGATCAGTGTTCATTGCCGCGATATTATCGATTATCACAACAATGGCTTGGCGGCATATCGACTCGGCAATGAATTTAGTCATTGTCGTCACAACTCTATAATAAGCCTAGGCAAACATTTATTTGAGTGTTGGCTTATCGCTGGCAAACATTGGCCCAACATCCATATATAAGTTGTTCAACTGTTGGCACAACGTTGTTGACCCAACAAGTATTGGTCCAATGTTGGCACAAAATTGGTCCATTATATTAATGCTTTGTTCAGATGTTTTTATAACGTTGGCGCAACATTTGAACAAATGTGTTGGTTAAACGTTGGCCCATTGTTAAAACAGCGTGTTGGGCCAAACATCAGCCTACGAGCACCCAACCTAATCCATACGTTAAGCCAGTGTAGTGTCAACATGAAATACAACCTTCAGCCAACGTTGGCTTAAACAAATTATGCTATCTGGGTTCTGGATAGTCTCTCTTGACTCGTTGTGCCTAGTTTTAAATGTATGATCTTCCGATCTTACTCAACTTAACCAACCTGAATCAATTGCTCCTTGGATATGACCCTGCCCAAGTCTTATTGTCATACTGACGCTATACAGACGCCCGATGGTTACTAGGTTATCGATGTCAACTTTTCCTGTTGCAGTAAAACATCTTAGAAAGAGAAATGTCATTAGTTTTTAAAAATGTGGAAACTTTTCTAATTTGATAAAAAGTAAACTTATATGCGAGTCATGAGACTTAAATGAAAGTGATGATCCCATATAGCTTCTGGAAGAATATAGAATAAAGTTCATGTTGTCAGAAATCAATAACATGTCATTCTCAAACCTCCAACGTCTCAAAGTCGTAGTGGTAATGGTGAGTTCCGAGTGGAGCAAATTACCCCCTTCCCTAGCCCAAAAGTGTGTGTGTGTATGTGGGAAGGAAGAGAAACGGGGGTACACATGTTAACATACTAATCTACTAATGAAAACAATCCTGAAACGGAAATCAAACCTCCATGTATACTAGATGTCAGTACTAACTGTACTGTATAAAACTGCCCATCCAGTTTGGCTGAAGCCATAAGTTTTGACCATACATTTTCCAGGTGTTCCAATCAGATCGAATTTGTTGTTTGAGGAAATCAATGTTTAGATAGGCCTACTATATATCTGTGTATAAAATGCAGCGCTTGATAATTACGCTTTAGTACGGTCATGTACACATTGAATTAACAATTCTTTAATTTATGCTGATAAAATGTCTATGAAGTATTCGCATTGTCATGACCTGTGCATTAAATTCACACAATGCACGGTATTTAGTATTTGGTTTAGTCCATTTTTACAACAGGTGAATTTCTTAACAAAGCGAGAAAAAAATTATGTAAACTTTTTTCGTTTTTCATTCTTTTTTTTTGTTTCTTATGCATTTTAAACAATCTAAAAGGAAAAAAAAAAGAAGATTAATGTTGTTAGCATCGTGTTTATATGCGCATTTAATGCACGGTCCAAAGGTTTTTGCATCCGCGAAAGACCCTCCTGAAGTCAGTTTATTCTACTCGGGCCAAAATCCTTTGCCCCATACATTAAATACGCATTTGCACACTCCTCCTCAACATTAATCTTTAAATATGACTTAATCTGAAACTTAAACCATTACCTTCTCATTGCAAGTTTCTCATACTCCTGGCCCAGCGACCTCCAGCGATACGTTTTACAACACTCCATCATGTTTATGTAGCTGTTGATTAACTGTATGAAAAGATTTTGCAAATTTATGTTTTCGCTGCACTGATTACTAAGCCTATATGTCAACTATTTTCTAGTCCGATTGCTTAAAGCACACTCTGGTTCTAAAGGCAGGTCCCGCCTGTCTACTGCATGACCTACGTGTTATACAGCAGGTCATGCTTACTAAGAACTGAATTTGTTTATAGTGGTCACAGCAGGCCGCGCTTTATACAACACATAACAACGGGTACTACTTGTCAGCTTGTAGGTAATCAACGTGCATATTTACACCGTCTTTATAACAAGTCCATTACATTTATACATGAGATGGCAAACACTTTGTGGTTCACTCTGCATAAGATGAAATTAAATAGTATTCAACCCACTCAAAACTTGCTTGTCGCTTTATTAGGGCGTTGTTTCTTCAGCCCTGTCATCAAATGACAAAACGGCAAATATTTCATATGTGTGGAAGTTAGTGATTTCATTCATTCCGAATGTTAATTTTTCATTCATCAACTTGGCAATCTTCGCCAGATTCAATTGCAAAAAGGCTAGCCTATAACCACACTTATGGAGTAAGTTAAACATTGCAACTTTTGATATTTGCTACGATTGCTCACGAAAATCGTTAAGTAGACAAGACTTAAAAGTGGTTTCCTTTAAAGAAGCAATCCAGTAACATTGATCATAATGCTCATTACCTCATCCACATTGCAATCTACCAGTTCGGCTCTGTTCACTTGTTGAAGAGCCGCACATAAGGCGCCGAGATTGTTACCACTTGTACTGTACAAATGCCAAACATGAGACAAACATCGGGCTTGTTCAAGGAGTCTATCCATCTTTCGGATTCTAACACGAGGAAATTAAAAGAGATTTTACTATTTAGATATACGTACAAGGATTTTTACGACTGGCTTCTTCATATAGTTGACAACAGAATTTATCATTTTCCAGTTACAGCTTGAATCAAAAGAAGGTATACAGTAACCTGGTAACAGGCGTTGCTTTCTACTTACGAGGCTCTTCCGATAAAAATCTTGGTGAAAATCGATGCAAGGTCTGTCCGAGCGCTGCTTTAATAGTTCTGATGTATGTGCTTATTTTCCTCCTTGGTTGAGTATTTCTAAGAACTCTCAGAGCTAAGAGAAAGTGTGGGAGCGATTCGTCCATTTGACCCATTTGGAAGTGCGCCTGACGAAAAAATGAAACATTTATACATATTGAGCGACACATACGATGTCAAAGAAAACAAAAACGTATTAGGAGAGAAGTGCATCAGGCGCGTATCCAGGGAGCAATGGGCCCGTCCCTCCTCCCCCCCCCCCCCCAAAGAAAAAGGACGGACCTTTTGAAATGAGTAGTCGTTGACAGTGGTGTTTGAATACAATATTAGACGTTTTTAGGCACTCTCTAGTTCACCACAACGCATAGTTTCTAAGGACTTTGCCCCTTGACCTCACTAGGGGCCCTTGGGCGGGCCCTTAGATCCCACGCCGAATGCGCAAAGCGTATACAGCTGGAAAATCCGCCCCCAAAAAAAAAAAAAAAAAAAAAGTGCGGCAAAAATCCTACGCGGTACTGGTACAGTACAGCTAGTTAACGGCGCGCGCTATGCAGTCAATGCAACTATTATACAAAATAAACTTATGCACACACATACCGAGTGACGACAAGTTGGTGAACAAAATTTGCGCCTACGATTGTAAAATCTGATTACCCAGAACGGTTAGAAAACTGAATTTTGTTGATTTCTTTTGCTAAAATCTCTCAAGAAATACCATAAATGGATCTAATCTTGCGGCAGGCCACACTGGACATCTAAATGTCAATGCATTGGTCATGCACGATTTCGGATTTCAGGCTTGTTTGCCCCCATCGCGTTGCTATGGTGGTTGTGGCTTATTTCGTAACTCGGAGACGTTAATTATGCTAACAGAGTCTTGTAATTAAATCTACAGTAACTGCGATTCCTCCACAAAATTAGGAATTTCTGACAAACTATTTGGCGGCCTGAAAAGTTCAAACAAACAAAAATAACCGCTAAATACGAGAAAACCCTCCCCTCTTTCCAAGAAAACCACCACCAGAAAACGTCCCACCACGACAACAAAGGCTCACACGGGAAAAGACCGACCACGACAAAAAGGTCAACCACGACGAAAAGATCCACCACGACAGAAAGGCTTACCAACAGACCAAGACGAAAAGAAGCCATTAACAAGGATACACGACGGGTGAAGGAAGCCATCGCGCTCTTCTCAAAACGTCAACATTTGAAACTAGTTTTGGGTGAGGCAAAACCTACCTGTCCAATCAGACTTTCTACTTCTCCCCGTGTCTCGAGGGTAACGACTATATGATTCTCAGGGTCATCAGATAAAGGTTTTTCTCCGTTATCGAGCATCTTTATTATGTCCTTACTTTCTCGAGATAAGAGAGAGCCTAGAAGAAAGAAGTTTCGAAAGTGTTAAAGGTACTACCAACATATTCATTTAAAATCCCAACATTATTAAGTTTTTCACTTACAGTCATAAATATTAGAAAATTATTTATCGAATGGGACATTTCTCATTTTTCTAATGTAGCTTCATTTGGTCAGTAGAATGGCATAAACAGATGTAGCTGACTAAACAAATGACTTCCGATTTGACTTCAACTGAAGTAGTGATATCTAGGTCAATTTGGCAGAATAGAGTTTGCAGTTGGCATACAAATCTTAGGATGTCTTTATACATTATGAATTTCGCATACACACATCAAAAATCGGGTGTATTGATCGGTCATAAGTCACTCGGTCATAGGTTTTTCAAGCTTTTTTGAAAACTCCAATATTTGGATTGCTTATACCATACAGCCATGAGTACAACATACGCTTTCTCGCTCTGAGAAATCAAAGAAAATCCATGTCATATATAGGCCCTATTCATTAAAATAATTATGCATCATAGATATCATAGTTTATCTGAACATATCAAGTAAAATCTTACCTGTAAGTTGTTTCCGGTTGCTATGGCGGCTCCTCCAGCTTCGACGAGGAAATGAATTGTTTTGTATGTATTTGTAGCTGCTCTCCAATGTCGAACGAGTTTAGGAAAGACCGAATT
This sequence comes from Chiridota heheva, assembly GCA_020152595.1. Taxonomy (NCBI): domain Eukaryota; kingdom Metazoa; phylum Echinodermata; class Holothuroidea; order Apodida; family Chiridotidae; genus Chiridota; species Chiridota heheva. The sequence goes on along the minus strand of JAIGNY010000432.1, from coordinate 1,399,641 downwards.
CAGCACCTGTAGACACCGGCACTCTCGTAAATCGAGATCATCAAAGTTAATACCGCAATCAGGTGATGTGGCAGTGTCATCGAAGCTATTTGGATGTAAAAATAATCTTTTAAAACTGAAGACTTAAATTGATTCCCATACATTTTAATGGCAAATTATAAAAGCAACACTGAACAGCTGAATACGAACCTTATTATACTCAACGAGCTATCATGCACCCAGCCCCGACGTAAAGTGACAGATGTCTTGTAACTTCCAGTGTGCGCGGTGATGCTTTCCGAATCTCCATCGTCGTCCTCGATGGCAGTTAAACGTTCGTCTGCTGTCCCTTCATCTTCCTCTTCATTCTTCGTGGGACGCGCCATAGGATGAACGATCGGAGTAGGTCGGCGTGCCTTGATAGCCTGTTTTGCAGTTGAGATGAAATTACTGCTAGTTTGATCTATGGGAGAGAAGGTATTAGATGGATTACTGCAAGTTTGATCTATGGGAGAGAAGGTATTAAGTACCCAGTAGTGACTCACCCAAATGCTTTGCCAAGAAATAGAAGTACATTATTAGTTACGTCGTCACGCAAGTTCACCTTATATCAAAGAGAACTTAAAAACGGTCAAGAAAACATTCAGAAACCCTATTCCTTTAAGGTGAAATTCAAGTTACAACATCTGCATCATTAATGCAGTTTAAAATATGTTTTTCTTGAAAATACATTTACGATTGTTGAAGTGACAATGAGGACGCCAAGCGTATACAGTAGACACCCTGCTGAGTCATTTCTACACCAGTGAGATTAAAACATTAAAAGTATTTTTTCCCCATTTTGTTTTTTAAAAGTCATCTTCCATATAATAATGAACTTGTTTAACCACTGAACTAATCCTGACCTAATAGTTCTGAATGCATATTCACCCAAAACAAACAAGTTCATTTTTAGAGAAAAGTTGTACTTTTGATGGATTAAGTTTACTTTCATTTCATTTATCATGAAATAAGATATACCTTGAAGAATATATACTGATTGATTAATTTCAAATTTAGAATCGAGTAATATGGTTTATCAAATACAAACACAGTGGCTGAGGAGATTTCGCAAAAAAGCTGCATCCCAAGCTTATGGATGCAAAGCCCCCCTAATTAAAAATAACATAAAATATAAATGATTTATTTTGTATGCATATAAAGACGGAATTTAATAAACAGGTAAACAAGCTTTTCATATACACCCACCCCTTCTTAACAGCCTCTCATACATTCCACCTCAATCTACCATCACTACCTCCCAAACCGTTAAGGATTCAAGAAAGTGCTCAAAAGATTTACATATTAGAATAACCTTATCAGTAGGTCAGAGAAGACGTGCTAGAGAAAGTAGGATAACTGTTCTCTATGGTATGAATATGGATTATATTGTTGCAGGATGATTTTAAACATCATTAATCACGTAGCGCATTGGATTCGTCGACAACGAAATTTGCTCTTCTTGGTTTGTCTATATTAGGAGACAACATACCATACGTAGAATGGTTTTGGAAATGGTTTAAGTAAATATAGCTTTAATTAAGAGCGTCAGATATAATTTAAGTATATTTGTAGCTGTAAAAACATTCCACATCTTTCTTAAACTTTCACTGTCAGAAGTTGACAAATCACTTAATTTCTACAAAATATAAAGGCAATATTAGTACCTGTGAATTTCAATTACATGTAGTTCCTTTGTAACTATAATATGGATTTTAAAGTTATCTGTACTATGAAAGATAACATAAAACTTTACTTCAATCTTCATTAATTCTACATTACAGACTTATGATTAGTCTTAAACTTTTAAAAGATTAAATGTGAAAAACCTTTTTAACTTTCAAATTAAAGCTGATCAAGCTTTGGTATAAATTGGTGTAAGATAAAGAATCGGTGTTTCTTAAAATAATTAGGACAGAACAAACATAAGTCTATTTATAAAACAAACAGAAGTCTATTTATAGAACAAACAGAGGTATATTTATATATCTGTTCATACGTCACACATTTGAATATATGGATGAAAAATGTGTCGCTCATTTGAGAATGAGACCGAAATGTTTTTAATAAATAATCTAAGATAAAGGAAGCCACACATCTGTATTGTCCACCTAAATTCAATTTCATCGTTATTTCCCTTAAGTTTACTAAGGTTCACAACTTTGTGGGTTACAACCTTGCTTTGCTTTTCTTTCTACTGGAAGTTCCTCATCAACCTCAGAGGTTTCCCTGACGACACTAACTCTTCTGCGGCTGGATTCTTGAGTTACCGTTCTGATTCCACGGGCAAAGACACTCTGTCGTCGTTGCTGTACGGGTTCCTCCTATCAGATAACATGAAAGTAACTTCTTTCTCTAATCAACACGTCTGCCTAGTATTCATCGTAATACCACTTAGCCAATCATCATACAATTCGTGAAATGTTTAACAATTTACCAATTAATGCATGTCACATCATTCACATTTGCATGCCTTCTTATGCAGATGTTGGAAATAATATCACTGATACATCCCTAGGGAAAATTCCAATTTCACTTGTTTTTTGCCCGGGAGCTGCCTCATCGTTCGAAATTTGATTCACTGACTGAAGTTTCAAACATCAAATTTCGGTACGTTGAGCGATACGCTTAATGCCGGAATAGTCAAAATCTATACCCATGATGAAAATCGGGCCATTCGTAAATTTGATGTTCTTTTACCTTTCGTTCATGGCCAGGCAAAAAGTCTCCTCCACCACAAGCGGAACATTTGTGCGCTTGAGACTCCAAGAACTGAGCAGAGTGACGATGCAGCTTGTGACGCTGATCATTCAAGAGCAAATTGTACGCTGTCTCTTGAAGAAGGCCTGATGTAAATCGAAGGTTTCTAAAAGGATCGAGATTTAGATTTCCATAAGTCTTAATTTATAACAGAATAACACAAAATTCAGTATTACATTTCTGTTTCACAATATTTTCAAATGATACAACCCCCGCAAATGCAATAAATACAATTAGAAATGCAGATATATCTACCAAACCGTACCTACAAAGGGACCTTCCAGTATTGTCGTCAGGATCCTCGTCATCATCGTCAGTATTTCTTGAAATGGGTGGACAGCTGCATTCATGACGTATCTGAAAACGCTGTCCATGTCCAACTTCGTGAGTCTGTCCATTCAAGCTGAAAAGATTATAAATTTGGTTCCAAACCTTCATTTATGTTATTTCCCCTAAAAGGTCATTTATTAATCTGAGAACAAATAAAATAATACTTGTGAGTATGCCACCAACTTCATGCGTTTGTAGAGACGAGCCTATATTCGAGAAAGCCAATGAAATGCATCGAGTATAGAAAATCATACTACCTGCCAGCTTGACTAATCCGTCGTGAAGTCAAATCTGTTATGCGCAACGAGTCGCATTCAAATATACCAGCTGCTACGAGTGATTTGACGGCTAGGCCAAACTTATCTCCTTCATGAAGTGACTTTGGTAAAATAGCTTCTAATATTTCTCTTGTGAAGTTTAATCCAAGAACTGCTGCACATTTCGCAACTAGCTGTTCAGACGGACTTAAATGGTCAATTCTGGATAAAAGCATGCCTTTGAAAAGAAGAAAAATGACCAAATAATAATGTACTCTAACATTGAGAAATATAACTTGACACAGGTTTAAACATCCAATAAACAAAATTATTGGCACAAAAATACACCTAGCAGAACAAGCTGAAAGCTGAAATACCCGTTCAAAGAGTAAACTGCTAGGCATGCTAGAAGAGCCTCGCTCAAAATGATATTATTTAACACTAAAGAATTTTCGAACCTGTCATGGAATCAGGAATGGATAAAAGCGACAGTGAAATTCCAGGTGCAAGTATGCAAACCATTTTTGGATCCGTGCTTGAATAATCTATGTCCTCATCATCACGGGCTGTGGCCTGCAAATGCAACTCCTGTAACTTGTTCATCAGATTAGTAGAATTGATGTCACAATGTTGATCCGAGTGACTCTACAGGAAAGGAATCGATAAAACAATACAATTGCATCATCATCTGATGATTGGTTTTGTTCGGAATGTTTGGCACCTTGTGGCTTGTGTGGACTTCAGTGTAGGAGATTCGAAAAAGCAGTACAGTGTGACAATTGTGATTTATGGATCCACACTGAGTGCTGTAGCATTGACAACTCAAAATACAGCGATCTCATGCATTTTACCTGTACCTGGGTGTGTGACACTTGTGACTTCATGAACTTCTCTGATTCTTTCTTCTCAACTAACAATTCCATCAACTGTACTAACTCATATGAGCCACTTCAAAATTGTTCTTCTGGCCTTGACTCGGGTCCAACCACCATCCCGATGTCCAATTGAAAACAAATCCCAAAAGGGAAAAAAAGAAGGTTCTAAAACTTCTTGTTATCAACTTTCAGAGCGTTCGAAACAAAACGGCCTCCGTGAAAAGCCTTATCAAAGAAAAAGACCCAGATGTCATTATTGGCACTGAAACCTGGCCTAATTTTGAAATTACCAGCGCTGAAATTTTCCCAGACAACTATACAGTCGTCCGAAAAGATAGAAATTCAAATAGTTATGGTGGTGTATTACAGGCAATAAAAATGACCTGGTTTTCACTGAGCTAACTAAATTAGACTCTGACTGTGAAATTATCTGGACCAAATTCCAATTTCCTAAGGAAAAGAGCATGTATATAGGAACATTTTACAAACCCAGTCACAATGATCTCACTAGCCTACTTGAGTTGAAAAAATCCCTCCAAAAGCTTGGTTAAAATGCTGACAAAAACAATGTTATTCTTGCTGGTGATTTCAACCAATCTAACATTGACTGGAGTCGAAACATTATTTCAGGAACTAATGCTTCCTCCGAAGCAGCCAAAATTCTTCTTGAAGTGACCAATTCATTCAATCTCACTCAAATGGTGCAGTCACCCACCAGTGATGGCAACATCCTTGATCTTCAAATTGTTTTTACTAACAATTCACCAGCTGTTACCTCAGCTCATGTTATTTCGGTATAAGTGACCATGATATTGTTGAACTGGTCCTAAATATCTCCCCTCCTCGCAAAAAGTAGCCTCAACGCAAAATCTATTTGAAGAAAAAAGCTAACATAAAACGAATAAAAGAAGACCTGACCAAATTTAAACTGCAATATTATACTCAATTTTATAACTTTATTGATGTTGATGAAAAATGGAATTTCTTTGAACAGGAAATTAAATTGATTATTGATAAAACCACGCCTCACAAATTCACCTCAACTAAACTAAATCTGCCCTGGCTCACCCGTATCCAACGCCGTCTCTGCAGGAAAAAACATAAACTGTTTAAAAAAGCTAAGACTAATCAACAAGCCAATGACTGGACTACCTATACAAGTTTAGGAAGGCTGTCCGTAAAAACCTCAAAGAAGCTAGAAACACCTTCATCTGTGATAAACATAAAAACTCACTTAACGAACACCCAAAGGCATTCTGGTCCTATATAAAAAAGATTAAGAAGTAGCTCTGTAGGTGTGTCTGATCTACTAAATAATGGTAAACTCTGCAGTGACAGTAAAACTAAAGCTAACATTTTAAATGACAAGTTTTTCAGTGTTTTTACAGTAGAAAAACCCTCCCAAATCCCTGTAACTAAACCACTCACCAACAGCAAAATAAACCAACGTATAATTACCCCAGAAGGTGTCAAAAAGCAACTGCATGACCTAGACCCCAACAAAGCCTCAGGTCCTGACCAAATACCACCATGGTTTCTAAAAACACACGCTGATGACCTCTATGAAATTCTAACTGATCTCTTTCAAACCTCTGTCGATAATGGCACTATCCCCAACAAGCGGAAAGAAGCAAACATATGTAGCGTTTTAAAAAAAAGTGATAAACAAAACCCAGCTAATTATAGACCTATTTTCCTCACCTGCGTTTGTAGTAAAATCCTTGAGCATATAATCCACTCACATGTGTTTAATTTCCTTGATGAGCATAATATCTTAACTGATTTACAACATGGCTTCCGTGCAAAAAGATCGACTGAAACACAACTCCTCTTACAGTCTTAACAATAAATGATATCTCTAAACAAATTGACCAAAACAGTAACGTCTCTATGGATATTCTTGACTTCTCAAAAGCCTTTGATAAAGTCCCACACCAGCGTCTGTTATCCAAACTTTCCGCCTATGGCATTGATGGAAATCTCCTGGCCTGGTTTGCATCATTCCTGAGCAACCGCATCCAGCGTGTTGTCTGTGATGGTGAAATCTCTGATTCTAAACAGGTTTATCAGGTGTACCACAAGGTACTGTCTTGGGTCCATTACTTTTCAATTTATATGTAAATGACATCCCTGATAATATAAACAGCACATTTAGACTGTTTGCTGATGACTGCCTTGTGTACAGAACAATTGATAACCCCTCTGACCAACAAATCCTCCAAGATGATCTTAACAAACTTGAACAATGGCAAAACAAATGGCAAATGAATTTCAACCCCTCTAAAGGCTACATCTTGTCAATTTCCTCTAACAGTCTAAGAAATGCTTAAAATCACTTGTTTATCCTTATGCTACCAGCCACTAAAACATGTCAACTCCCACCCATACCTAGGTGTTTAAATTGATAATAAACTTAGATGGGATAAACATATACATAACATAAGCAAAAAAGCTAACTCTGTACTTGGCCTATTAAAACGTAACCTCTCAAACTGTCCCACCGACGTTAAATTCACTGCTTATAAAGCTCTAGTCAGGCCAGTACTTGAGTACGCATCTGCAGTCTGGCATCACCAGTGCGATGTGAATAAACTTGAATCTATTCAAAGGAGAGCAGCCAGGTTCTGTATGGCAGACTACTCTTATAAATCTAGTGTAAAATGCATGTTTCATAAATTAGATTGGCCCCTGCTTAAAACAAGAAGATACAACACCCGGCTACATATGCTATATAAAATCAATAACAATCTTGTCGCCATCAATAAAGATGAGCTTATCCCCACCGTCAGAACTAATACAAGAAATAATCATGACCTTTATTTCCAGGTTCCCTATGCTAAAAAGAATGTATATAAACACTCTCTCTTCCCTCACACACTAAAGGATTGGAATGCTTTACCTTCAGACATTGTACATGCACCAAGTCTCAACAGTTTCAAAGCTAAACTTACTAACACTTGTATTGCTAACTAGTTTTTATTCATTTTAAATTTTTACTCATACTTTTTACGCTCGGTTGGCGTTCATGTCCTCTTGAAGGATTTTTGCCAAATTAACCGATTCAGATTCAGATTCAGAAACAATACACAGTAACGTTTGGCAGTTTGGGGTATTTCTATCATTTCAAGAAATTTTAAGATTTGCAGTATTTAAAAGGATAGAATCATATAGCTGAAATCTTAGACACAAAGGAAGGCCGTCAAATTAACATCTGATAATTTGCTTGATTGGTTTCATGACGTAATATAATTGTCGCAGTACGAAGAGATTTCAAGACAGTTGAAAAAGAACTCATTTAAAAGTTTCATATAATTAAGGCTTCGTTCCAAAAGCCTAAACGACACATTTGAACAACTTATAAAGATGTATATGTTTGGAGAAGTGTTTATTTCACTGTGATTGATCAACCGTTTGTTGGTTAAAGCAATTAAAAAGTAAATGTACGTACCTGTCCATCAATGCTCGATCGTCGGCTCCTACGTAAAGTCTCCTTTCGCTTCTGCAACATTTCTGGCATTGGTTGCACCTGAATATCCCGACTGGCCATTCCTTGTGGGCTTTTTTCTGGAACTAACTCAATGGCATTTGTCTGATACATATCACCAATCAGTTGTTCGCACCACGAGGGTATACCATGACACTTCTCTTGTATGATACTTAAAACAAAAGAATAAAATAAAGTATTGAAAATCAGAGCATATAAATGATTTCATTTGTTTAATTCAGAACCAGATTTTATCAATATTTACAAATGTTTCATTTAAATCACATTTTAATCAGAATACATTGTCAATCTAAAAACATAAAATTATATCATGATTTAGCTGAACAGTAGGGAAAAATTCAAAGAGGTGGTACCTTACTAGTTCCTCTGGCACTCGCACCACGTCAAGAATTTGGCAGGCAAGAGCGGCCATGTATTTGTTATCCAGGGGTCGCAATTTGATGAACATGGTGTGGCGGGAAACCAATATCTTTTGCGCTGACGGACACAACGGTGCTTGATCTCTGTTCGGGGTCCTGGTTGTAAACAAGCAGATTGTTGGAGAATGTTCCACTAAATCGCTCAGAAATTCCCACGAGTGGGAATCAATAAAATGTGCATCGTCCACAGCAAGCATTATGGGGTTTTCCGAGGCAAACTATATCAATGAGAAAAAAATTAATAGAAACTATTTTCCACTGGAATGTTCGCCAACGGTCTAATTATTTTATATTAAACAGGAAAGAACACTGTTCTGTGACTATTGACAGATTGAGCTCTACCTTAAAATTACATATGAATGGTCATATGAGTATGTGTATTGGTAGACCACTAAAACCTCTCCCATGACTTCATTTGGGACACCATCGGTTAAAAACAAGAACATATTGGGCCACGTGTTACCTTTGCTTATGTCTCAGTAGTGAGATACAATTGGGTATACTGCACCTAGATCAGATAAACGGCTCCGTATAAGCCTAATTTTTTATATTTATGATTCAGCTCCGTCTTAGGGTAAAAGTGGCTACGCGAGTTAGTAGTACATTTTTTACTACATATAGCATTTAACCAACATTTGCACACATTCACTTACTTTGAACTGGTAATAGGAAGTGTAACACTAACAGAGAAATGATGACACACTTCCCTGATCAAAACCGCCTTGGCAGAGCAGTGTTCCAGTTTGTTTAAATAGGGAAAAGCTGGCACTTCCCTGGTTTTATCCTCAATGACATGACAATAAGAGCTTCGGTAAATGATGTCGACGGCATATGTCACCGCCTGCAAAGAACAGCTTCTAGGCCGGTTCAACCAACGAACCAGTCATTTGAGAGGGTTTAGTGGTGTACTAGGCATAACACCCACCGCCGAGAAAACACCAAATATTTTGTGTGTAATGCTTTTATGATATCAAATGTGTTATTATAAATATATTATGATATATTTCCACATTGGATTTTTTAAAACAATTAACTAAAAGCTGAAAATTATTGCTATGAAATCATGAAACGATAATTTGACACAACATTCTGCTTTGGACAAAACTTTCTTTACGCTTGTTGGGCGCTAGTTTGCAAATATATATATTAAATAGTTTTCTCTTTGATTATACGCAAAACCTATAGTGTTTGCGCATCTTTATGTTTACAGCTAAGATAAAATCAATATTTGTCTTATTAATAACTTAATTTGCAGGTTTCGCGGCGCGTCATTTCCTCCTTTTCTGCTCCTTGATTGCATATACCTTAACGTGCAGGGAACCCATTATCCTGTGGAAGTGGAATCGTGGCCAAAAGTATTGAGACAAAACAACTCAACAATTTAAAACGGCAATTCCCCCTCCTCTTTTAATGTTGTGCGCTTTGCAAAAAACATGGTAAAATGCGACTTTTTAAATTGATCGAGGGGAGTGGGGATTTGTCCCAACTACTTTTGGCCAAGATAGTCTGAGCGCCTGTACAAAGTATATGGCAGCCAACGACGTGATAATTAGATAATAAGAATTCATAGTTATAGAGGGAAAAATCATGACATGGTTTAGAATGAGGGGTGTATCGCATAAAAAACAGTACGAAGGGGGTATCTAATGCAATACAATTGTACGTTCTTCTTCGGCTAGCCCTTCGTGTAAAAGTAGAGAGTATTATCTTTAAAAAAAATAAGAAATGAAGCAAATAAGTTGTATAGCTGTTGTCGTCAATTTCAAATGTTAAGAGGTAAAGACATGTTGACGACAGTGAGCACCATTTAAAAAACGCCCACAAATGTTGGCGTAAGTGTGCTACCTTTGGCGGACCCCCCGGGAAATTAATAAAATACGGGACCATTAGCATTATAATGAATGTGAATTGCATGAAATAATCAGCGTAATTATCTGACTATTGTAGTGGCACCGCAACGTGGTCTGTTGCACTGCCGCAAAGTTGAGGCAATCGATTTGCACTAAATCCTGACATTTTCTGTCATTTTTTAACTTCAAAAATAATCTTTTGAACTCTCATAAGAAACTTTAATTTGATGAATAAATATTATCTACATCTCCCTCAAAGAACATAATTAACTTCATGATATTTATCGACAAACCAAAGGTTTGCACTATATATGTTGTAAAGTTTGATCTATCAGTCTATAGCTTACTCTTTCTCTATTATTTGCCGCTAACCGTGAGATGCCTGGATGCGTGCTTTTTGCATAGGCACATGCCGCAAACCGTCAAAGAGTGTTTACTTTGCATAGCATACCCCTTGTAAATCAGTGTATTTTTTTTTATATGCAAATGGATTTTGAATTATCACGTAATACGTTCTTTCATGATGGTACATTCATTCTAATTTCTTATTCCGAATCTGCAACGAAGTTAAAGAATTATGCAAATTTCCTAAGAAAATGATCCAAAAATCATTCCTGTAATCGAAATTATTGCAAGTTAATATGAAACCTGCGGTTATTTTCTGAATCTAAAAGGCAACATCAATGGTAGACATTCGTCGCCCGAGCTGTCTATCTGTCATTTGATATTCAAGTTGATATACAGAATGATTCTACTTGGGCACTTATCATTTATGCCCCCTCCGCACGTTCATAAATTGACATAATTCCCTATACAAAATTGCCTGTTTCCGTAGATTATTTTATTTAAATGCTGATTGACTCCTTATCACGTCCTACCCTTTATATTTACCTACCCCGCATACCCCTCCCCTCCCCACTCAGATCAATCATCTAAGACACATGTCTTTTAATACACATGCGCATAAAACGTTAAGTTTTCCGATATCTTTTGTATAATTTCTTTGAAAACTTTCGATACAAAGTTCCAACTATATTGTCTAAAAATCATGTTCTGCAGTCCCATCGCTGCCCCCAGCTTAATTCTGCACAACCCACAACATGCTACACGTTCCCTGTTGACTCTTAAATCTGAACTATTATTTTCTTATCCTAAACTTATCCTCATTACTCCCATATCCTTTTTACACGCACTCAGACAATCGTAGCCCAAAGTGTTGGGACAAAACCGCTCAACAATTTTAAACGTCATTTTCCCCTATCTCCCCTCTTTCAATGTTGTGCGCTTTGCATAAAACATGGTAAATCGCGACTTTCAACATTGATCAGTTGATCGTGGAGATTTGTCCCAACTCCTTTTGGCCACAATTGTAGCGGTACGCATATCGAGCAAACTGATACATACACTTGCTATTTAATTTCGTCAGAAACGTATTCCGTGCATATGGTTTGCCTAATTACATGTATCGTAAACCATTTGCCTGATCACGTGCATCCTATCATCTGTAAGCCATTCATTATCGTTAATTAAATCTCTACATCGTCAGGCAAAATATGAAATATACACATACTTTCTGTAAATAATGTAAATTAAGGTATGACGTACCAACCACAAGTTGAAAAGAGTTATTGACTCCGTTGAATATAGAAGTCTTACTGCCTTAATATGTCAATTTCACTTAAATGGGAAATTGCAGCGAGAGAGAGAGAGAGAGAGAGTTGAACACACAATTACAATGACGGGGTCGTCGCCTGCGTATTCGGTTATGATGGTACAAATGCTATCACGAAACGCTTAATACGACCCGGACGAGAACACAGGTACGACGTACGGACAGACATAACATCGACAACCAAGTCAATGTCCACGGCCTTTGATAACCAGTTGTGGTACACTGGCGTGTCTACCCACCCCAGGATTGAACCCGGGGCCTCGTGGTCTGTAGACAGGTATGATAACCGCTACACCACAGTAGGTAGATAAATTGCAGCGGTTGTTATAAACACTCTTAACATGCAGTTACCTTGTTGATGATGCTGGTCAGCAGCATGTGTAGTTCTTTAGTCAGCTGTTCCGAGTTCATATTTAGAAACTTCAGATTTTGTGGGAGCTGCAAAAATGATTGAAACAACAAGTTTGCATTTGTAAACGATAAAGAAATAGATACATACAATTTTAAGAAATGCAATTTAATGGGATGATGATTTTTATCAATAATTACGAAATGTATTGCAAAGGATGCGCTTATATACAGGGACGCCGGAAAGGGGCCCCTCCTGCAGAAGTGACCTTTTTTTTTATTCTAAATGTAAAATTTGTATTCAACAAATTTTTATGAATAGTCCTAGATAGTCTATCACCCTGCATATTCATTTCCGAGAATGACGCAAGCATTATGTTCATGTTATCACTTAATATAATTATAAAAGGAAGTAAGTAGGTATAGGTAGGTATGTGGGTGGGTTGAGTGGGTGGGTAGGTTCAGTAAAAGGATGAATGGGTGGGTGGGTGGATGGGTGGGTGAATAGATAAATGGATGGATGGGTGGGTGGGTGGATGGAATGGATGGATGGAGAGAGATATATAGAGAGAGGGAGAGAGGGAGGGAGGTAAGGAGGGAGGGAGAGAGGGGAGGAGGGATAAAGGGAGGGGAGGGAGGGAGGGACGGAGGAGGAAGGGAAGGAGGGCGGGAGCGAGGGAGGGAGGAAGGGAGGAAGGGAGGGAGGGAGGGAGAGAGGGAGGGAGGAGGAGAGGGAGGAAGGGAGGGAGGGAGGAGAGGAGGAGAGAGGGGGAGGGGAGGGATAAAGGGAGGGGAGGGAAGGGAGGGAGGAAGGGAGGGAGGGGAAAGAGAGAGAGGAAAAAGGGAGGGAGGGAGGGAGGGAGGAAGGGAGGGAGGGAGGAGGGAGGGAGGGAGGAAGGGAGGGAGGGACGGAGGAGGAGGAGGAGGGGAGGGGAGGGAGGGAGGAGGAGGACAGACGGAGGACAGACAGATGGACGGAGGACGGACGGACGGACGGACAGACGGACGGACGGACGGACGGACGACGGACGGACGGACGGACGGACGGACGGACGGACGGACGGACGGACAGACGACGACGGACAGACGGACGGACGGACGGACGGACGGACGGACGGACGGACGGACGGACGGACGGACGGACGGACGGACAGACGGACGGACGGACGGACGACGACGACAGGACGGACGGAGGACGGACGGACGGACGGACGACAGACAGACAGATTTGACGACAGACAGACGGACAGACGGACAGGACAGACAGACAGACAGGACAGACAGACAGACAGACGGACGGACGACGGGACAGACGGACGAACGACAGACACGGACGGACGGATGGACGGACGGACAGACAGACGGACGGACAGACACAGACGGACAGACAGACAGACAGACAGACAGACAGACAGACAGACAGACAGACAGACAGACAGACAGACAGACAGACAGACAGACAGACAGACAGACAGACAGACAGACAGACAGACAGACAGACAGACAGACAGACAGACAGACAGACAGACAGACAGACAGACAGACAGACAGACAGACAGACAGACAGACAGACAGACAGACAGACAGACAGACAGACAGACAGACAGACAGACAGACAGACAGACAGACAGACAGACAGACAGACAGACAGACAGACAGACAGACAGACAGACAGACAGACAGATAGATAGATAGATAGATAGATAGATAGATAGATAGATAGATAGATAGATAGATAGATAGATAGATAGATAGATAGATAGATAGATAGATAGATAGATAGATAGATAGATAGATAGATAGATAGATAGATAGATAGATATATGCCCTGATTCTAACGCACTTTAAACAGACCTTAAAAACATAGTTACCAGCCCAGCCCTGACCTCCATAATACCTCTACTTACCCTCACTTAACATTCCACCGAGGCCTGAACGAGAGGGGAGGCGGGCCGGGATGCATGAAAGGTAAGTATAACTCTCGTAAATATCTCCGCTACGCTTAGCGGAGTAAATTTGCTTCCAAATTATACCTCACCTTCCATGCTATAAATATGCAATCAGATTGCAACCGAGGGTCGGAAGGAAGGGAGTTCAGGTCGAAGCTCAAATTTTTAAAAGCTGGTACTCAAAACTCGTACTAGATTTATCCTACTTAAGGGACTAGATTCCTTATCCTCTTAATGACGAAAGCTCTCTGAGTGGGAAGTACTAAAAAATAGTAAACCACTTCTAATTACAGTCAAACCTAACAATGCACTATTCGTTAACAGTAACTGACTGAGGCAAACGTCGCGTGAACCCGAGTTAAAAACTCGGAAAACATGCCAATCGGAAGAGCGTTTGGACACAATATGAACATCATAGTAGTGTCTACAATAACGCCACAAACACGATTGGGAACAAAGCGTGTCCTAGCTAAAACGAATTGAAGAATTCCCGGATCAAGGAAAAAATTCGTTAGCGCGTAACTTCATAAGAGCAAAGGTTAGCGGAGTAAGCCAGGCAAAAACCTGGGAAAAACCGCGGTATGTGTTTTTCCAAACGGCGGCACAAAAAATCGCGTGAAAGGGGCCATGCCTTTAACCTGAGTGCATATCCCGGCCGTCCCATAGTGAGTCCCTTTGAAAAGTAAATGCGTCGACCCCGAAATCCGCGGGTCAGGAGATGGGACGCAAAGAATCGATAGCTTGCGATCGTCCACGGACGCGGACAGACCTACGTCCAGGAGACCGATTAAGGTCCTGATCGCTCTGGTCATTTATGGGAAGCCCATCCTGTGGGCGTTCCACTGAAGCGAGACGATTGATCCGTGATCATGTTCTCGTAGCCCGAGGTGAGCGGCCTTAAGGCTGGCATAGTTCGTCCTGCGCCGAGGCGAGTGGAAGGATTCCAGAAACTCTTGAAGTCCGTTCCTCTCTATCTGAAAAGAGAGACCACAACAGTGGTGTAAAGTCGGCGCGAATATGAACTGCCTTGCTCAGCACTAGTGGTTAAAGGTGAAAAATGCCCGGCATACTGCCTGTGAAATAGGCCAAGTACATGCCCAAGTTCCTGTTATTGGGGGTCACATGAAATGTGCCCCCTACCTCGACCAAGACGCATCCGTCAGCACTGACGGTAAAAGTCTGACGGGTGGAAACTTCGTTCCTCACAAAAGGTGGGAGCGTCCGCACCACCACCAAATGGGAGTGGCTACCGACTAAAAGTGTAAAGCGGAGGTACCGTGGCGTCATGGAAAAGACAGCTGTAGGTCTAGCAGAAGGGGGCGTAAGTTCCTCGCGTGACGTTTGCACATGGAAACTACGTCCACCAGACTGGCAAAGTGGGCTATGAGCCTCAGCCAGTTTCTCGCCAGAGGTGTACGCTGTGAGAGGAGGAAAGCGCTAACACCTTCACGGCTAGTACTCTCTCCTCCGTTCAGGATGGTAGAGGTCTCTAGTGAGACCATCTTCACCCCGAGGGTAGACTTTAATGACGCCCTCTCTATGACTCGCGAAGTCTGGGATGTCAAAAGTACGCATCGGTCGCTGATGGCCGGTGGTGTGTGGGAGGTAAGAGCCTCTCCTCCACGGCCTGTGTGATCCAAGACGGAAGTCTGGATATAAAGAGGTCCATGAAGGAAGGAAACATCCTCCTATGGATTAAACTATAATTCTTCCCATAAGAGCTTCCTGCCTCTTTCTCTGTCCCTACTCTGGGACCTGCTCCGTTGTGGAGAGGACTGGGGGAGAGAAATGAACGAAATGCGGAATGTCGGCGAAATGCCCAGGGTGAAGTGCTGTTGAGCGGGAAGAGTCTTTCAGGCTGATAGCACTGATAAGTTAATTCTAACTTAAGGTTAACGTACGTCGTACATTTTACGGGCCGTTAACTCTGTGAAACTTGTACAGCAGCGGAGCTGTGGAGCTCCGGTGATCGAGGAGCAACGTGGCAGATAAGACTGCTGGCTCTGAACAAAGTTTGCCTAAACTTTACTGAACTAAACCAATGAGTAAAACCAGGCTGGTCAAAAAGACTTCCGAGGTTGAAAAAATACAGACAACACCACGTTGTGGGTCTGACTGGTACCCTAAACTCTGGTTAGCGAATTAAAAGGCAGGCTGTTATTATAAGTCGTATACAAAACGGGCTGCTAACCTTGTAAGGCTTTGTGGCTGCAAGACGGTTTGGGGTCGTAAGACCGCGGAGCCGTGAGCCGTTGGCTACGGCTCCGAAGCGGTTTTAAAACGTGCACCGTAAGCAATACGGGCCATAATGCAGAAGAGGTTCTAGCAACCAAGGTGGCTGCGACCTGGCTGGAAAACCACTTAGTTAAGGTGTCTAAAGACTGTAGCAGTTGCGGAACAGCGTAGCTCTAGGCTACTCCTATCAAGAGCGAAACTTGTAAGAAGTTGATTGGAAAAGGTGTTAACGTACGGCGTATTGTTACAACCTTGGAACTTCGGAACCTATGCCTACGGATGTGGCGAAAACTAATACCGTATGTCTGTGCGGGTAGTTAACTAACAGGCTGTGAAGCCGCAAGCCGCGTTGAACTGCTTTATGAAGGTATTAAAGTATAGTATGAACTATACGTGCCGTTGTTTTTAATAACTACCCCGATCGTGGGACTGTCTATCAAATGGCCACCTATGTCAAGAAAAATATCCTTCGTGGACTTAAATTTGACAGGGGGTTTAACGTGACGTCAACTGTACGAATCGTTAACCCAAACACTGAGGTAGAAATCATGAAAGAGTTGACGTCCTGTGCATACTGCACGGGTCGTTAATTCCGTTAAACACCCTTCACCACGGAGCTGAGAAGCTCGTGGTTACGCGGGGGAGAGGGGGGGGGGGGGTGATCGTCGTACTCAGTACGCGTCCCCGTTAAGTATTATAGAGCCGTCATGGATCTACTAAGGCGTCAACGTGGCAAGTATGTTCTACTAGCCGTCCGCCCAGTTTGCCTCTGTTCACCACGGAGTAACGAAGCTAGTGGCTACGCGAGGGAGACTATCGCCGTACTGGTACGTGTCTCTAACGTAATAGCTATCAGTACAAAAGAACCGCCTGGATCTACGATAGCGTTAATGTACTGCATCTCTTACATGAGTCGTTACCTCAGTATACTTTCATTCACCACGGGGCCACTGAGTAAGTGGCTACATGTGATGGAGTAAAGCCGTACTAAGTACGCGTTCCTGTTGGAATAGCTAAAAATATACTAGAGCCGTATGGAATACGGTGGAGTTCACATGCTACGCAAGCTATACAAGCCGTTATCACTGTTTGTTTCACTACGGAGCTACGAAGTTGGTAGCTGCGTAGGGGGGAGGGGGGGAACTACCGTCGTACTCAGTACGTGTACCGGTAAGAATAACGGCCGCGGAACTCTTTAGCTCCTGGCTACTGGTCGCTTACCACGCAGCTGCGCTGCTGGTGTGTGCCGTTAACTCCGTTTGTATCTATTCACCACGGAGCAGCGTAGCTGGTGGCTACGTGTGGGGGACTGCCGTCGAATGCTGTACGCGTCCCGATAAGAATGACGACCGCGGAACTCTGTAGCACACGGCTATTGGTCGCATTACCCCGCAGTTGTGTTATAAGGGTTTACCGTACGTTGTACGTTACCCCGTGTAGGTCCTGTGGGGGCCGTAACGGCCTGTTTACCGGAGCCGTGTAAGGTTACACTCCGATAGCGTAAGGGCCCGTACGGGACCGCACAACGGAGCCGTAAGGGCCTGTAGAGTGTAGCTATGGAACTGTATGGACCTGTAAAGCCGTGTTCTGGACTCGTTAATTAATGTCTTGGAGCCGTAGTGACCGGTACGTAGCCGTTCAGAGGGCCCGTAAAGCGGTGGTACTCCCGGGATTACCGTACGATGTACGTAAAACCGTGCCAATCTCTTTATAGTTTAAGCAGAACGTCACGTATAACGCGAAAATTATATTCTGGATAGTTCGGACGGTTGTGGAACTACGTAACACGGAGAAAATAGCTCTCGTGATGCTATGCCTCTCGTGGAGATGCTTTTCTTATCACCCGACCACCGAGCTTCGTAACCTAAAGAAGCGCTTACACGCGACGCATCTTGGGTGCATATCGCACCGACACTCGGGGACCTGTCCTCTGTGTCCATAATGCTGGTGAAAGTTTTTGCGGAATCGTGACGTTCAACGCGGAAAATCTTACTAAGGTAGCTCACACGGTCGTGGAACTGCGTAGCTGATGGCTACAGTAACAAAAAGAAAATAGCTCTCGCGATGCTATACTCCTTGTGAAGATTGTTACTTATCACCTGACCATGTAGCTTCATAGCTAGTGGGTCTATTCCGAGTTTGTCGTACGGTGTACGTTATCCCGCTAAAAAACTACGGAGCCGTGCGGACCCGATCGCCGAAGCCGTATGGAATTAAAAGCCGTTGGTTACGAAGCTGTACGGACCCGTACGGAGCCGTCCAATAACCCGTACGGAGCCGTCCTATGACCCGTGCGGAGCCGTCCAATGACCCCGTAGGGCCATAGCACGGGCCCGTGCGGGGCCGTAAAAACAAGCCGTGGGGCTGTACGGAACCGATCACCGGAGCCGCATGGACCCATATGGACCCGTGAAAGTAATCCAATGACTTTACACTTTACAATGATCCGTAAAATTACTTGTAACTTACTTATAACCTCTTAGGGCGCCGCCTCTTATAAGCCTACCAGTCCTTTCGCGAAACCGTGGCCCACAGCGGAGTACACGGGGGTTTTCTTTGGATGTCACCGGAGCGTAACTAAAAGAAGCGTTTACACGCGGCGCATCGCGGGACATCTTGGATGCGTAACGCACCGACACTCGGGGACCTGTCCTCCATGTCCATGATACTGGTGAAAAATATTTCGGAAGTGTAACGTTCAACGCGGATTATCTTACTGAGGCAGTTCATACGGCCGCGGAACTGTGTAGCTAATGGCTCCAGAAACAAGAAGAAAATAGTTCTCGTGATGCTATACTTCTTGTGAAGATTGTCACCTATCACCTGACCACAAAGCTCCTTAGCTAGCGGGTCTATTTCCGGGTTTATTGTACGGTGTACGTTATCCCGTTACCAAACTCTGGAGCCGTACGGACCCGTTCACCGGTTTTATTGCGGAACTGTAACGTTCAACGCGGAAAATCTTACTGAGGCAGTTCACACGGTCGTGGAACTGCGTACTTAATGGCTACATAAACAAAAAGAAAATAGCTCTCGTGATGTTTTACTTCTTGTGAATATTGTCATTTATCACCTGACCACGTAGCATCGTAGCTAGCGGGTTTATTTCCGAATTTATCGTACGGTGTACGTTATCCCGTTAGAAAACTCTGGAGCCGTACGGACCCGTTTACCGGAGCCGTATGGACCCGTAAAGCCGTAGGCCGTGTAGCCGTCTGATGGACCTGTACGGAGCCGTCACGAACCCGTACGGAGCCGTGAACACGAGCCGTGGAGCCGATCACCGGAGCCGTGCGGACCCTGAAAGTAATGTAATGGCTCATCAGCGAGCCGTAAAATTACTTATAACTCACTTATTACCTTTTTGGGCGCCACCTTTTTGTGGCCCTACCGGTCCTTACACGGAAATGTCTTCCACAGCGGTGTACAAAGGAGTTACCTGCTAACAATATGCGCCTCACCGACTCAGTAGCGTCGTTAAGGGGGCGCTAGTGGTTTATTTTAAGTGACGTCTAGGACGCCACTTACCTGATCAAAATAGACTCAGGTAACCTATGTCCGATAGACCGCACCCGTGGCCCTGCCAACTCAGTAGCGTCGAGTCAGAGGCCTCCAGGGGGTGAATCAAGGGGAAAAAATTAACAAAGTAAAGTACTAACACAGACCTCCACGGCTCAGTAGTGTAAAGTCGGTGGTCAAGGCTTATGATTTATGTTCTCTTGGCGTTTAAAAAAAATAAAAATATATATATTCTTACACCAAGATTCCCCTACGGGGATGTACTTACGTCCCTTACACGGACGAGTCTGCGGGAGACGTCAAACATAGTGAAGCAAGCCACAGCAAATTAGTATATCAAAATATTTTATCAGAAAAATCACTGTCATAAAACCCGAGAAAATGTACAAAATGTAAATTCTCTAAAAGCGTAGGGATAGCGCGGAAAACACGAACCACTGTGTAACTTGGTGTTTGTGGAGATAAAAAGAAAAGATTAGGGTTAGTAGAGGTATTATGGAGGTCAGGGCTGGGCTTGCAACTACGCTTTTAAGGTCGGTTAGAAGTGCGTTAGAATCAGGTGATGTGAACAGATATATATATACTTCTAGTTATAACTAGAAGTATATATTTATATATATATATATATATATATATATATATATATATATATATATATATATATATATATATATATATATATATATATATATATATATATATATATATATATATATATATATATATATATATATATATATATATATATATATATATATATATATATATATATATATATATATATATATATATATATGTATATATATATATACATATATATATATATATATATATATACATATATATATATATATATATATATATATATATATATATATATATATATATATATATATATATATATATATATATATATATATATATATATATATATATATATATATATATATATATATATATATATATATATATATATATATATATATATATATATATATATATATATATATATATATATATATATATATATATATATATATATATATATATATATATATATATATATATATATATGTATATATATATATATATATATATATATATATATATATATATATATATATATATATATATATATATATATATATACATATATATATATATATACACATATGTATATATATATATATAAATATATATATATATATATATATATATTTATATATGTATATATATATATATATATATATATATATATATATATATATATATATATATATATATATATATATATATATATATATATATATATATATATATATATATATATATATATATATATATATATATATATATATATATATATATATATATATATATATATATATATATATATATATATATATATATATATATATATATATATATATATATATATATATATATATATATATATATATATATATATATATATATATATATATATATATATATATATATATATATATATATATATATATATATATATATATATATATATATATATATATATATATATATATATATATATATATATATATATATATATATATATATATATATATATATATATATATATATATATATATATATATATATATATATATATATATATATATATATATATATATATATATATATATATAAAGATATATATATATACAAATAAAATATATAATATATCATTATATATATATATATATATATATATATATATATATATATATATATATATATATATATATATATATATATATATATATATATATATATATATATATATATATATATATATATATATATATATATATATATATATATATATATATATATATATATATATATATATATATATATATATATATATATATATATATATATATATATATATATATATATATATATACATATATATATATATATATATATATATATATATATATATATATATATATATATATATATATATATATATATATATATATATATATATATATATATATATATATATATATATATATATATATATATATATATATATATATATATATATATATATATATATATATATATATATATATATATATATATATATATATATATA
The DNA here is from genome assembly GCA_020152595.1 of Chiridota heheva. Classification (NCBI taxonomy): domain Eukaryota; kingdom Metazoa; phylum Echinodermata; class Holothuroidea; order Apodida; family Chiridotidae; genus Chiridota; species Chiridota heheva. The sequence continues at coordinate 1,377,761 of JAIGNY010000432.1, read as the reverse complement.
TATATATATATATATATATATATATATATATATATATATATATATATATATATACATATATATATATATATATATATATATATATATATATATATATATATATATATATATATATATATATATATATATATATATATATATATATATATATATATATATATATACATATATATATATATATGTATATATATATATACATATATATATATATATATATATATATATATATATATATATATATATATATATATATATATATAT
>JAIGNY010000432.1:1367500-1375000 GCA_020152595.1 Chiridota heheva | reverse complement strand
TTACCAATCCCCGCATCTCCATGTATAACAATCACATGTCGATTTTGTGCTTTCTTTGTTCTACGTTGTTTGAGAAAACGCTTTATCTCTTCCATAAAAAAACTCAACTCTTCTTCTCGGCCTGAATTAAGGTAAAAGGGAACTCATTTCGTACGACTTGTTTGAAAGATGTTATGGTTATCTAAGACAAAGATACGCGAAAACGTATTTTATGATTTTTGCGCAAAGGTATTCCTTTTATACATGTTTTTCAAACTACTTGCATTAATTGATTTTTTAAAGGAGTTAATCTACTCTCAGAAATATAAAAGATGGTCGCCTGTGATTTCCTACTTCTTAAGATAAAATGTTAGTGCAATAAATTCCCCTTTTTATCATGTCGTCTGTTTCAAAGCACAGGCGTAGACAAATATACACTAGAGACATTCACTAAAATTCAGTTTGTTTGTGAATTGGTCAAGTTATCGTATTCATTATAATACACATTACATATTATCATTGTAGATTAAAGCTCTTACCTAGTAAAGGGTACTCAAATTCTTGGACAACTGAACTCTCGTTGTTGGGGAGAAGGCTTCTTGTTCTAACAATTTGTCCAGGTGCTCTGGTAAAAGACCATAAGTATCAATGAGTAATGAATTGAAAAGAATGTTGATTATTTAGTTTGTATGCAGATGTAATGTCATGCTCGACGATCCTGTCTACCTGTAGCCTTATCAACAAAACAGTGAGTATTCGGGTGCTATACTTTAACATATTCATATTAAGAAAAGGAATTGTTACAGTAAATTCATATCTCCGCTAAATTTTTACCCTTTTCTCGGTATCTCAGTTTCTCGCTAACTCACCCCTCATCCTCGGTGTACTCGTGAATGACTCCAGCATCACGAATGCCTTTCATCTCACGACGGGGAAGTTCTCGGAAGTATTGTTTGTGAAGCTTAGAATGATGAAAGGTCTCCCGGTCGCAAGACACCTTGTTTGGATAGTGCATCATCAAACGGGCAGCCATATTCACCTTCTTTCCAATAACTACGTGTGTGGTGAGAAAAACAGCCTTCATTTTTAATCAGCTATAAATTTTTAAGCCATGGACAGGGTTACAAACTCGAAAGATATCCACTGGGTTACAACAGTTTTCCCTTCAAATCTAATATAAACTGGTAACTTTCTACTTAAATTGGAACTCACGAAACTTTATTTAGAGTATTGTATGGACTTGGAACGTGGCCCAACAATTTAGTTGTTCAATAATAGAGGTAAATGAAATGAATTTCTTATTTTTGCTATCAACCTATTAACCTGCTGCTAAGCTTCTACAACTACAATTTCATGAAGTTAGAATTCATTGGTATTCCAAAATATTTACCAGTGTATTCATGTCGGTGCAAATGTCCCACAACACCGCAGAAAGTGGAGCCGGTTGTCACACCCGTAGATGCTTGCCTGGAAAGACAGAGAGTAAGTTTCTTGGTTTAATCAGGGATACTGTTATAGAATCAACTTACTTGAAAACAAAATCTTTATAATATGACTTCTGAAATTACTTACGTGACACTGTCTGCGGTTTTCAGGAGTTCGTTGATATGATAGGCACATTTCAAAGCTCTTGCACAATCATTCTCATGTTTGTAGCTTGGAACTCCAAACATTGCCAGAAAGGTACAGCCCTGCAGGAGACACAACCTATGAGCATAATATGGCAGCATGAACAAAATCATTGCATAATAAAGATTAATTCAAACTTTGAAACCAAAGTTTGATTCAATACATACAGAAATACAATTTCTTGGGTTATAGTTCTGTAGCAACAAGAAAGCAATCCACGGAGTTGCTGATCTCATTACCTTAAGCATACAGCATAGTGGGGGAAATAGCTAATAATAACTATGGGAGGACTGGGGTCACTAGCTCTGTGACCTTTAAACTTTTGACCCAAGAGTTCACGGGTCACAAGTTCATGTACCATGTGATACAAACATAGGATTGGAATAAGTCTTAGCACTTTCGGAATTTAAAGTGGATAAGAATAATATTGTACAAATAAAAATTGTACAAATTAGTATATAATTACCCCCTAAAATTACATATTTGATCTCTGACCTCTAACTTTAGACCCTAATCACTGAACCAACATCTGAAATTTTTCACTTTTACGTACCCTACCGTATGACACCAATCATGCTCAAGTCACACTTACCATTCCATAACTATAATGGGAAATAGTAAAAAGTGGTCAATAGCTCTGTAACCTTTGAATTCTTGACCCCAGATTCTACGGGACACAAATTCATGTACCATGGTATAATGGTACAAGATAGGGTTGTTCTAATTTTTGTACTTTTTGAGTTTAAACTGGCGCAAAAGTTTGCATAAGAAGCACTTATTTGACCTTTGACCCATGACCTTCAATTATTTTTTGTTAGAATGTTAAACCCTACCCACCTATGCAATTTGTAAAGACACTAAGTAATTTCTTGAAAAGATACAGCCTTCACCAAAAACTTGTTTTTTTTTACCTATGACCTTTTGACCCCAGAGTTTGCTGGGCACAAGTTTATGTACCATAGTATCATGATACAAACATAGGATTGGTATAGGTCCTGCACTTTCGGAATTTAAAGTGGCACAAAAGTGTAGAAATTAGTACATAGTTACCTCCTAAAATCACACATTTGACCTCTGACCCTTATCACTGAAACAACATCTGAAACTTTTCACATTTATCGTACCTTACTGTATGACACCATTCATGCGTACATCACACTTACCATTCCATAACTATAGGGGGAAATAGCGAAGAGTGGTCAATAGCTGTGATCTTTTGATCCCAGAGTCTACGGGACACAAATTCATGTACCAAGGTATAATGGTATAACATAGGGTTGTAATAGATCTTGTTCTTTTTTAGTTTAAAATGGCGCAAAATTTTGCATACAAATCACTTATTTGACCTTTGACACATGAACTTTGACCTCTAATTATTTCTAATTTTTGTTAGAATGTGAAACCCTATCCACCTATGCAACTTGTAAAGATATCAAGTAATTCCTTCAAAAGATACAACCATCACCAAAAACTTGTTTCATTTGACCTGTGACATTTGACCTTTTGAAGCCCAAGCCTTGCAGACAAAAGTTATGTGCCAGGGGTACCCGTTTATCAATTTTGGTTCATGTGTGTATTACAGTTTTTGAGTTATAAGCGACACAAAATTAATTGTCGCATTCGCACACATGCCCACACACGCATACACACCCACACAATCCACGGACAGACGCAAAAATCACCAAATTGTGTCCCGTTCCAAAAACGTATGACTCCTAACTCTAATATAAGGTCATCATATGAGACCCCCTGGTGCCCCCCCTCCATAGCCCCCCCCCCCTGATATCAAGGGGGTGGCCATGTAGTGCAGGAGGTCCAGGCAGTTATTTGCCTATACAGCAAAGTGACTACAATATCTCATCCCCACATATATGTATATGTAGGCGATAGGATAATAATAAATCAAATCATATTTTCAATACTTGCCTTGTCAAACATGAAGACTTTGTTCAGGCAACCTAAAAACAAGACAAAAATACATCATAGAATGAATATTATTTTGTGGCTTCAAATTCCTTAGATAAAGCAATAAAGTCAAAACCTTGATAAACCTTTGTATATATATCTGAATTGGACGCTCGATATTTTTTCCTTAAAAAGGTATACATTTCTATATTCCACGAACAGTCTTACGAATAGTTCATCTTTATAACCAATGATAATACAGGAGGAACATTATCACAAAGGGTCGCTGGTTCAAATCATCCCCGTGTACGTGCTTGTACAATGCACATAACAACCGGGATAAATACTCCATGCAAAAAAAAAGGAATGTTTTATTACAAAGCTAATATACTTGTGAAATTTCATATATGTGAAAGATAAATGTATGAAATGGAAACAAACGAGATTTACTTTTGAATCAACGAATATCATTATCTTAAATGCATCCTCATCAGTCAAGTAATGACAACGATGCAAATGTTTCTTTTACATATACATGTAAAAGAGAGCACGACATATAGAAAAATACTTCGTGTGTAGAATCACTCCAATGTACTAAGGATAACAAAATAATAATTTGTTAAGACTCCAGCATCACTAACGCCTCTCAAGTTTCATTTCACGACGAGTGAACTACAATGTTGACCGTTCAAAACATTTGACAGACCAGCAGACCAGCAGGAAAACGACTGTTCTGTCTCACACTTCAAATTAATGCGACGAACCATGGGTCAAGAGATTTAAGATAATTTCATAAAAACCTTCAAACTTGAAAAGGGAGTCGTAGATGATTTGGAATGCTGTTTGTAGACTACCGGACTCGTCAATGTCCGGCCCACTGATGAACATAATGTTGATGAAGATGATGCTGACCTGCCTCATCTCAGACAGGTACTCAAGCGGTAAGTTATCATCAATCTGCCGGAAAATTACATTGTAAGATTATTGGCTTTTGTAACCAGAATATGACACGTGAAGGTATGATTCTCTTTTAAAATATTTCATTATGTAGTAGTAACATTATGATGTAGCTTAGCCATAAAGATTAATTTGAATTAGCTGAATGATGACAAATAGCTTACATCCGAACAAAAAGAACAACAAAAACGGTTTGAACGACCACATCATAAGCTAGTTTTACTATTTAACTATTCATGTAATAATTTGTTTGTTGCATTATATAAAATATATTTCACTTATGCATCTTTGGATATAAACAAATTAATTTTTCAGTTCCTTTACTGTTGGTAGGCCTTTATCATTATAACCTATTCTCATACTCAATGTATCAAACAAGAATATACACGTTTTGGTATCCTATAAATACATATCATTGCAAGAAACAAATGAATACCAACCATATTTTCAATATTCATGATTAGTCGTTGTCATTGTACGCACAAATAGATTACCTTTTGAAGTACAGGTCTTACGATGTATTTTCGCAGTCGTGTTTTATCATCGTCAGTGGTTGGTGTGAAAACAACCCTTCTTCCTTCAAAAACAACAACAAATTCAATAAGCGAGACAATGGTTCAAGCAAGCCCTATGGACAGATGTATACATTTTTAATACGCTATAATGAACTAAAGTAGTTAATTAGATCAACTAACGAAAATTGCATAGTTAGGTACAAATGCAGACTAAATTTGGTAACTATAAAACTGTTGGTTGAAGGCATGTAATATTAGTAGTTGTATAAGTGTAGGAGATACTACTAACTATTCAGAAATGCTTACAGCCTAGCTTTGGAAGTCATTGAAAGAAAGTCAAACCGAAGACAAGTTTTTCATGACAAACCCCACAAGAAATCCAGAAGGCTATGACTGTAGTTTGGCTTCTTGGATTTGAGCATCATGTTATTACTATTTTACTTTCTCGCAAAAGTGTCGTCCAAATATCATCCGATTATCAAAAAACATCTTCCATGCATCGTATTTACATAGTGTTTGGGTGGATGACTGATTTAATTCAAATCTTATTTGACATAAAACATAAGCAACTGCTTATGATAAGGATTGCCCGTTGCTCCAACTGTTTATGGCAGTGATTTTCTGTTGGACTGCTAGAGCAATTGCTTAGGGCAGTGACTATTTATTGAGCCAACTGCTTAGTATGGTGATTGTATGTTGTACCAGCTGTTTACGATAATAATTGCCTGTTGCGTCAACAGCAATGGAACATACTTTTAGTTCACATTTTGGAAAGTGAGCAGCTGCATACACCTCTTATCTTACAATTCTTTATCTGGGGCTGTTATATATCGAAATGAAAGACTCAGCTACTACTTCTTTACGTTCCGTAGTAAATCTTACTTCTTCCTTTGGCATCTTCCACTGATATCCGTTCAGCCTCCGAAATATCGCTAGAGAGATCGTTCACTGACGAACGTGCCGGCGTAGGCGGTGCAACGGACATTCTTCCTGCCTGGTTAAAAGCAAACCGTCTCCACGGAGAAACCGGACGTCGATCTACAATTAAGGGTAAGATTAGGATATGTTCGTTACAATGAAGCTAGAATTAGATCTGGCAAATCGAAGCATGCAGTAAAGAGTTGACCAAGGTTATGTACTGTCCATTGGAGAATGAATATCCACATACACAACGTTATTCCGACCCACTGAATCCGCCAAGTCGAAAGACCATGTCCTGAAACATACAACACTGGGCTATGTTAGTTTTCAGTGCAGCAATAAATGAATTAACCTACTTGAGGGGTGCTTAGGCTTTGGTCCAAGAAGATTATTCCACGCTTGTTTTGTTGTCTCAGGATCCAGCTGTAATGGATCCTCGGGAGGGAGGTCAGTTTTATAATCAAGAACCTGGAAGAGAGAGAGAGAGAGAGTTAATATCAACAATTACACGAACGCCAGGAAGGGTTATATTTTTTATGGGAATGTAAACCCGCCCGCCCTTCTCTTGAGAGAGTTTAAGAAAAAGTACATTTCTTTTGAAAAGATTTGTGGTAAAAATTTTTTTAACATATTGATTATATACACTAATCTATAATTATTGAAACGCTTAAATTTTTTGCAAAAAATGATAAAAAATCATATTTAATTTGTGTACATTTTCCAAAAATCACTTAACGTACATTTGTTTTTAATCTTGTTTACAATCAATGTAAATCAAGAGCAACATATTGCGTGCATTTCCGGCGCAATTCGCGTTTCCTATTACTTTTATGGTCATGAATGTATGCAGTTAATGAATATATCCTCTTTTTGCATACCTTCTTATTGGTCAATATCATTTTCATCGACTATCATCATTCCCATCGTTTATTATCATTCTCATCAACTATCATCATTCTCATCAACTATTATCATTTTAATCGACCATTATCATTCCCATTGATCCTTACCATAATCATTGATCGTTATCATAATTATTGATCATTATTATTCTCATTGGTCCTTATCCGTTCATTGATCACTATTATTTTTATTTTTCTGGTAAGAACAGGATACAAGTTTAAAGATTACAAACCGAAACGTGTCTGTTATCAGCCAATGTTTCATACTCTATAAGTGACTGATCCGGGAAGTAGGCCCACACCTTTGACGAGAGTATGATCGATCCTGACGACGCGAACTTTTCTGCCAGATTTGCTTCTGCTACCGCTGGGCCACTCAACACGAAATGTCTGCAGTCTTTGTTTCCAATTGTTGTTACTCTCATTGGGCCAACAGAGATACCTATAACAAAAGAATTGATTTTAATTAGTCAAATTATGCCTATCACGATAGTTTTAGTCAACAACGAACGTATGGTTTCATCTTTAATTCCAATTTATACACATATGTGGAAAGCGATCTTTCATTGTTGCTAACATATACATGAGGCAAGAAGACTGTGCTAAACAGGACGTAAAATAAATCATTTTTGAGAAAATGTGCTAAACTTAAACGACTAATAAATCATGTGCAAATGTGGTACAATGCGGAT